>ML737231.1:0-71431 GCA_009193545.1 Aspergillus arachidicola | reverse complement strand
TACAGAGCAAGAATGTATGGAGATATTGCATGATGTTATCCGGGGTCGGCAGGCCGACAGACTGCAAGCTAGCTATGTGGTATTCTGTTTGCCAAAAGCTATGTTACAAGTGCGAAGCCTTTCAGCTACCCCTGGGAAAATGACCAAGGCTATCATGGGCTGGTTCGATACGTACCTTCAAGCTCGCCCAAACATTGTAGTGCCAACGGAGATGTTCGTGGCGTACGTTTGGCTCAGATGCAGATGGCAACACCAGCCTCATGAAATCGTCCTGTGCAGGGTTGTTTCACCCCAGCTCTATGTGTGGCTCTTTTTCCGGGATATTGGGGAGTACTTCTCCGTGCAGTATTTCCAGACCACTCCACCTTTAAAAGACATCCTGTCAAGTGTCAGTCCGATTGTCCTGTGGCTCCCAAATGAGCTAGAACGGCTGCAGTCAAATGACATGGATTATATACGTTCACTTGACCTTCTAGTGAAGAAAACTTTAGCGCTCTACGGGGCAACCAGCGATCTCGCTGTACGAGGAATAGCAGAGGACAACTTCTCCAGGCCATACTGATGCTATATCATCAGAATACTGCTGGTCCACCTACTCTAATGGACGCCTTGGAACATATCATCTCAGAGCAGAACACCCTCCTCTCCCATACATTATGGCCTTCATCTCGGATCTCTCGGTGTCGGCCGAGTGTCTTTGTGGGATCCCGCTTTACCAGCCAGGGATATCTACTTATGAAAAAGTGATGCGAGACAGAAACCTTGCTCAATTCAACTACTAACTATGCCTCCAAAAGCGCGTAAAAGTTCAGCAAATTCAGCTGAACAAAAGGGTAGCATTCTACTTACTATTTCAACCTTAAAAAAAAAGAAATCTGTAATATAGCTGAAACAGCACGCATTTATAATGTTCCACCTACAGCATGTCGAAGACGACTAAATGACCATACCTTTCGAGCGAAAACACGCGCCGACAACCACAAATTGACCAAGAATGAGGGGGAATCGCTCTTACAGTGGTATCTATCAATACATCCACGTGAAGCGCCTCCTAGGTCGTCAGAGATTCGAGAAATAGCCAATGTTATTCTTGCAGGGCGTGGTACTACATCGATTCAATCAATTAGAGAGAACCGGACTTCCATGTTTATAGAACGACGTTTAGAAGTAAAACCCTCTTAATTCCAACGATATGGTTATCAACGTGCCAAGTGCAAAGATCCTAAAACTCCGGAGGGGGGATGCAGAGGTGGCAGATATCCAACATCGAAGCTTTTAGCATGTGTTTGCCTACTAGAGTTCTGACCGGCAAGGGCCTCTCGAACAGAGTGACCATGAGTGAGGGATGCACAGGGCTGGGAAAAAGGGTATCTATGCAGAACAAAGTTGTACAGCTGTAGCCTTATCAGATCGTAAAGAGCTGAAATCTAAAACTATTTTGACTCACGAGCATACATAGCAGTTGGCAATTCTATTTTCCCCCTTGAACATGCCTGTTCTATTCATAGACATAGACAGCATTAATTTGGTTGCTATCCATATTTAGACGATACCATTTCTTACCATATAAACCATCAAGAAGGCAAGTTATGATCAACCTCTAGAAAGGCTGTCATGAGTGAAGTCGTTAATACTGAACAGGCGATCACGCTAATCAGAGACGACGTGCTGCTTATGTTCAGTAATTACATTGAATACTTTTACAAAGAAATAAACCATATACATAAATTTTACAAGGATTCTATAAATGCTGGGCTCTCAGACGAAAGGTTTCGTATGATCCTTTCTGAATGTTCGCAGCAAACTACAGCGCAGGTAACTCAACCCTCCGCAGGGTCCAGAGGAACCGAATTCGTCTTTCTCAAAAAGACAGAAGCCCAGGAACTAGCACCGGCGACTCGTCGGAATACGCGACAGAATAAAGGAGATGCGATGTTACCGAAGTATACGCTACAGACTTTGGCTCAACAAACAACGGATTCCGAAGCCACTTCAGAAGACAACAAATCTGCACGCGATTCCAGTCGAGGATGTGCATCGGCAAAGAGGGTGTCATGGAACGACGAGCGACTCGTTGAGTACGAAGATGAGAGTGGAGAGGGGAGTAGCGATGACGCTGCTGGCGGGGGAAGAACAAAACCGGTTCAAAACAAACCGCTATCGATAAAGGGACAACAAAATAGGCCCACTAGAAGGAAACAGGTGAAAGGTGGAAAGACTGGAGAAGCTCAGCCCGATGAAAGGACTACAGCTACAAGGATTATAAAGAAACGGACTACAGAGGAACGGACTGGAAACCGGCAAAACTGTCCTGGTAGGCCCCGCGGCCCCGGTAGGCTGACACGTTCGAAGGCAATGGAGTAGCAAAGGTTGGATCTGACCAATACTGGAAATATATCATAGTTCAAGGTTATTTGTAGGACGTACGTGATAGGGTAGAACCTTAGGTAGCAAAATGCATATACTTCTGAGGAATCATGAACTAGCCCTGTAGAGCTTCCACTGGCGCCTAAATATATCTTCCACATATTACCCGAAAGCAGTGATTATCTACTTCCTTATCATTAGATGAGGAAAGTAAGAAAAAAATGGTAGCAGAGTACGCATGACACCGGCCGTATACCAGGAAAGAAAGTTAGTGTACATAACTGACGGCGAAGAACCTGCTAGCCCTAAGTAGATATTAGATGATTCCAAAAGGCTCCCACTTCCTAGAATAGGCTAACATTATCCCAAAGGTGCCAGTAGCGCTGTACCACTACGCCATCAGGCAAGGCTGCTGGACGATTCATTTAGATCGCCGCACCGCTATTTCACTAATACCGATAGGCCAGATAACACACTCTCAATGCTTTATCACAATGCCCTTCCAAGGCTGATGATAAAGGAACCGTAGTCCTCTAGATACAACGCCCCCGGAGCGAGGGAATATACCGGGCCTTGACTGTCAGCAACAGACCAGAGGAAAACAGGTACACTGCAGTTGTTCTGTATGTATTGATAGCCTGCCGGTGGAAATGGGACTAGAAGTGTGGGAAGGGCTGCTTGCTGCTATTCCTCCCATCATGTTACTAAGCGTAATTGCTATCAATGGGAGGTGGCACATAGACGTGAAGAGGTAGGTCTAAGTGAACAAAGGCATCAACAGCGAGATTTTGTCCAGTCGGCATCGTTCAACCCAGGAGCCCATTTTAGAAACATATCCTAAATGTTACGTACTATACATTAAGTCTTCTTCCTCATTTTGTATTCTTTTTGCAAGAGACGTCATCGACGTTCATTTATACCTAGGTTTGGCTTGCAGCTGGCGCTGATTTTAGGTCAAAGGTCACCAAGAAATATAGTAACAATAAGTAGGTCCCCGGGGATCCCGGCACGACCTGGCCCAAAGAGGCATGAGACGTCCAGACACGCGTCATAGCCCCGAGGTATCACTCGAAAAGGTCCGTATAGCAAAAGCTAATACGAGAGTGCCTCTGAGTGATCCGGAACCCTTGAATGCTTGCTGCTTAAATACTTGCTTCAATACCTATGCGGTCTATAATCGCCAGGACGCTCATGGCCACTGGAGGAGATGCGCAGTAGCGTTACTATTGCTGTGGGCGCCACGATATACCCGACATGATAGGATTCAGTGTCACAGTCTGGCGGCCATCTTCGCGTACACGCCCATTGAAGATGTTGCTAGATTCCGTGAGCAAGCGGCGGAACGCGTGCTGGCTCACGTACCTGACCTGGAAGCCCTTCAAAGCTGGAGTCGGGTTCTCGAGGCGACCTTCGGGCGCTGCGAGCTAGAATTGTTCAGAGTGCCCTACAACGCGTGTCGCCAGTCTTTTGGGAACTTTGCGAAACAGACCAGCGACAGGAACAACCGCACATCCGACGCCCATTCTACCTCTGCCAATTAGGAAAGAAAATGGCGGTCGTGGCACGAATCCGACGCGTGATTTTTTGGACCGATCCAAACTTCCTAGGAGCGGACCTCCGGGAGGTCGGTACGGCGGATATTGACACGGCGCTGGCACGCATCTGGACGTTTTTTCGCATTTTCAACACCCACCCGCATAGCAACTCTGACATTGAGGAGCACCAGTGTTGGTTGGCAGGAACTTCAAGACCATTACGGAGCGTCGCACGGGTGAACTTGTTCAATGACTCGCTAGAGGACCCGCTGGCCCATTCCTTTGCCCTCGGAATTAAGGGAGGCCTTCAGCAACATGAGCTTTGGATCCTATACCGGAGGTGGGACCTTCTGGAGTTGGAGCTGTTGGCGCTTATAGGCGAGCATTCCCTAGATAAAACTATCGTTGGAGTGAATAGTAAGTCCTTGATAGTATATATTTTAAGTTTCCTAGCTGACATACGCTCTACAGATATTTCCCTCGGGCTCTCAGTCGTAGACGAACTCCTGATTTCGAGACGTGATCCTTGGCAAGTAGTAGCCCTTGAGACCTGTAAATCTCGCTGGGGCTGGGCCTTTGGAGCCGCCTGTCGGTGTTACTTGGGTCATCTCTTACGCGCACCTCAAGTTGAATATACAACGTGGGTCTAGGCTCTCTGCTAGACGTATTCTTTCCGCCCATAATCCGTTGTGAAATAGAAATAGTATATTGCGAGCAATATGCGATAGAAGAAGAGTCATGGACTATATAAAGATCATTGGAAATAGTCACAAACTATAGTTTAAGGACTAGCTAGGAGGGTAATACTGCATAGTATCCAGAGAATCCATCTATCGGGTGTTAACCGGGCTGGAGCGGCCCCTGCGAACAGGTCTGCTGGTGGAGAGTGTGTGGTCGTTGAGGTTCCTATGGTAATACTAGTCTCTATAGGATTGGTGTTCCTATGAAGTGTCTGTACTGATGATGGCGGTCTTGAAACACTACTCTCTCCGTGCGTCATTCGCTGGGTAATTGCATTAGTGGACGTATTGGACGAACCCATTAAGGGTGCGGCTTTCACGGGTGAATGTGTGCTGGAAAATGATGGCAAGATAATTGTCGCTGCCGATGTTGACGAGGGAACTGGGAAAGCATCCAAAAGCGTATCACAGTAATGTAGGAACTGGAGGAAGTCTGGAAGCGGCGATATCTGCGTCTGACCGTCCTTAAACGACTCATGACAGGACCGACAATTGCAGATGCCTGGTCGGCGAATAACATCTTCGAACAGACATAGTTCACGCATGTTGTATTGCTTTCAAAGGTCTCTTGATTTCACGGTATGGGATCTATTATAATCGAAATAAGAGCTCTCTGCAATATACTATCGTGGCTACTTCTCTTCTCCAAGCCTTTCAAGTATCAGGATATATTGAATTAATCGTGTCTTTATTCCTCGGTATCTTCACCTTGGTGAAACTCTCCCATTGCCCATTACAGTGCGGGGCTTAAGTACAAGGCTGCTAGTGAATCTTACTACATGATGAATTTTCAACAGGAACCCATGTGTACTGTCCAGACACCGGTGCTATAGAAAAATAAACCTCCAAAGAAAACAGCGTCACCCATCCCAAAGCACGCATCCCATCCACGTTCATCTCCCTCCGCGCAAGCCTCCTCGTAAGCTTTGATGTGATCGTGGATAGCCTGTAAAACGTCTCTGATAGTCACGTTCTTGCCAGGATCGTCTGTGATAGGTAGAGTCCATTCGAAATGACCATATCTACTATCCAATAAGAGATGAACAGGGCCGTAGAATACTCTCTCGGATAAGTTCACTTCTAACTCATCACCATTGTCCAGGATTTGCCGTGCATCCTCAGGCGGGTCCTTGGCATTCCATCTAACATTTCTCAACTTGTCCTCATTATCAGTGTACCAACGGGTGTCAATTTGTAGCTTTTTATAAGATCGAGTCTTGGATTGGGCCATGGTACTGTCCTTCTTAAGGAGGTAGAGATCACTACACTAAGTTTGGCCACCTCATCTTCTAGAGACTTGACTAGTAGCAAGGGTAATCGTTGCTTTCATCTTAGGTAGTGCGTCCAGATTCTCGACTTTCGCTGTGCAGAAACGAGATGGTTTATATACTATTCTAAGCGTAGTACCACGATAGTACATGGGTTTATACTAGCTCTGATTGGTTATTTAAAAGGACGCTCCCGTGAGAGCTAAAATAACCATGGCTGAACGGGGTCTATCTTCCGATCCCAGGAAGGGCCTCCAAAACATCTGCTATGAGCGAAACCCGCTTACACACACACACACACACACAATTCATTAACGCCTGGCGGCCCAGCCGAAAGGGCAACTATCACTGATCTATGAACACAAGTTCTAATGTACATCTGCTGTATCTCCTTGAAGCCCATACATAGATCCTTTCAGTATATGTCCTCTCAGCTGTCATTATCGTAAGAATCCCTGTGGCTTAGTAATTTTGTTGATAGACTGGCTTGAAGGCGCTTCTTCAAGTGTTCAACATCCTATCCTCGGCAGTTGAAGCGCGTCTACCATCTGTGGCACAAGGTCGCTGGTGTAGTTTAGTTAGGGGGAGAGTGTCATTGTCTTCGTCGACGCGGTTAGACGGCGTCGAGTCGGCCGGTGGTGGTGGCCAATCGTACTGAGGCTCGTCCTGCCTCCAAATTTGGCGTCCATTGCTGATCATCGGAAGGCAATTTCCCGCCCAGGCAGAGGAAGAGATTGCCCCGGTGAGTACGAGTACATTGTAGCAGTGCGATCCGTTGCGTAGTCCACTTCGACATCGGAAGAGGAAATGCTCCACGGTTTCTCTTGCTTGGCCGCATGCACACTGGTCTGTCTGCGCGACATTGATCCGGTAGAGATACCCATGTAATCTTACCATGCCGGTCCGGAGTTGAGCCAGCACGCTCGCTTCTTTCCACGATAATCCATCATATAGCTGTCGAGTGTGCTTTCCTAGAAGTGCTGCATCCACTCGTTTGACATGTCTGCCTACGTCCTCTGGCAAGGCTTTCGTAGTGGCTGCTTCGGATCGTGCGAGATTCAACGTTGTTGACTTTATTCTGGAGACCTGTGCTTGTGGGATAGCGTCCCTGTTGGTCGCGGCCCGGGCCTGCTCCTTAGCTAGGACCAGTAATTTGTTGTCTTCGCTGGTCGGGACCCAAAAAATTTGATATGATTTCCTTTTCTCCGCAGTCTGTTTATCAACTTGTACGTCTGGCAGACGAACTCCTGGCCTAACTGTTGTCGAGGGTTCTGTATCGTGAGGGCCGCCGCTTTGTTGCTTGTGAGCAATCTGAGCCTGAAACCTTTCAGTCTCACCAGTCTGTTCAACGTATGTGCTATAGCCGCTAGCTCTGCGGAGAATGGATTCTGCTCTGATCTTGCGCCCAGTGTTACGGAGAAGGTCTTCAGTTTCAATTTTCGATATTGAGGTGGCTGCTTCTCGATCGCCACCCCAAATCCTACAAACCCGTTTCGTGCCGAGCTGCTGACTGCGATCTGTATTGATCCCCCGGCTTCTGTCTGGGTCTCGGAGGATTCCCCCATATCGGTCTGCACGCGTTCCTCCCATGGTGCTAATGTAAATGGGTTAATAGTTTCCAGTGTTTCCATCTCTATGTCCTTCAGCGCGTCCGCCACCTGATACAAAGGCGAGCGGTGGAATCTTCTGAATTTCTTGATACGAGCTGTATTCCTGCGGAGTGGGTTAGTTTCTGGTAGGGTGTGGATGTCTGTCCACATCTTCACGGCCCGTCTCCAAAAACGGTGTTGCGCCGTGGCAATGTGAGCCTCCGCCTCCGCTACGCTGGTGGCAACGGTGAGAAACGTTCCGACAATGGCTTGCGCTCCTACCCTTTGGACTCGGTTGATCGGTCCCGTGGCCTTATTTTTGAATGCATGCATCCAGACATTAGAGGCGTAGTTCACTACAGGTGTCACTGTCGATGTGAATAGCTGTCGCGCTGTTGATGGGGAGAGGCCTCTCAGCCGTCGAAGCTCCATCACTGCCTCAAGGCCCTTAGACGCTGCCCTTGCGATGTGTTCCTTATATTTGAGACTTGTGTCCATCAGGACACCCAGAATCTTGACATGATCTTTGGGTTTAACAGTTTGTCCCTTGATGGTGAAGGGCTCTCGGTCCAGTTTGGAAGCCTTGGGGGTGAAGTGTATGATGGCTGTTTTCTCTGCCTCAAAAGTTGCCCCACTTCGTCTTTCCCAGTGGAGCGCTTCTTTAATGATTCCCTCAATACCTTCCCGGTTGCTCTGTGCAGTTGGCCCCGTCACCCATGCGGTGAAATCATCCACGAAAGCAATCGCACCTCCCTGGCTGTCGATTTGTCGCTGTACGAGGTCTGCGTTGAAGAAGAGGAACAGGATTGGGGATAGCGGCGAGCCCTGCGGCAGTCCAGCCTGTGGCAGGCTGTGGACCTCAGACAATTGCCCATTGATTTGGATAGTCGCCGTCCGTTCCGAGCAGAACGCCTCCACCCACCGGAGCAGATCCTCCGGTATGCCTCGCGCTTTCATTCTTTGAAGCAACCGTTCTTTGCACACTCCGTTGTAGGCTCCTTTGACATCGAAGCTGATCAAACTCACGACCCGTCGGCCGCGCCACGCCGCGTAGATTTGCTCCTGCAGGAGTACGAGTGCTTGCTCCGCGGACCGCTGCTTTCGGGCGCCGAAGTGGCTGGTCGGGAGCAAACCGTGAGTCTCTACCGCGTGTGAGATCCTTTCTGCCACCACGGATTCCAGTACCTTGCCCAGCGTCGCGAGCAGCGAAATCGGTCTCCATGCTTTGGCAATGGGGTAGTTCTCTTTGTTCGGCTTTTTGAGTGGTATGATCTTCGCATGTCTCCATTGTCTTGGCAACGTGCCTCCTTCCAGCGACGCCTGGAAGAGATCCAGGACTCTGTACTTGACCGTGGGCCAAGTCATCTTCCAGACTATTGCTGGCATACCGTCTTCGCCCGGTGCCTTCCAAGACTTTGCCGCCATCAGCTGTCGTTCGATCTCCTCCATCGTAATGGCAGGCATCTCGACTGGCGCTCTTTGTGGTCGAGTCCCTTCATCGTCAATGTTGTCCGGCAGAGGCGGGAAGAATTTGGCCAGCAATTCTTCTGCCTGCTCCTTGTGATCGGTGGTGGTGGTCCCGTCCGCTCTGAGTAGCTGCGGGATCTTCCCGAACGTTGCGTCTTCTCCCGACTTCAGGTATCTAGCGGCTTTCCATATGTTATCATTGTCGGCAAGAAATTGATTCCAGTGCTTTTTCTTTTGTTGCCGGATGGCATCGTGGTATTGCTTCGCCGCGCCTTGGGCCATTGTTTCTAGGTAGGGTACTTTTCGCCCCGCCCGTCGCTCGGACCGGGCGTGATTTCTCCAGTATGTGTGTATTTGACGGAGCTGTGTCAAATCAGCAGTCCACCACCGCTTCGCGTGTGATGATGGTTTTGACTTTGGTGTTAGCGCATGCACCGCTTCCGAGACCGCCGACATGAGTCGGTCGGTTTTCTGCTGTACCGTACCCTCCGACGGAGTGGCGGCAAGAGTGTTTGCTATCCTGGTATTGATCTCTTTCCATGGAGCGTTTTTCAGCAGAAGTCGTCCCTGATGCTTTGAGAGCGACCAGGGGGCATCAAATACGGTCTCAATAGGGCAGTGGTCCGAGCCGTGCTCCGTCCCGAGTATGGCACACTTAATTACGGAGTCTGTCAGGTTTTCGGAGGCCAGGACCAGATCGATAGTCGACTCGCAGTCCCCGCTGTATCCTCCGCCATGACATGTCTTTGTGCCTCGTCTGAGGAGACTGCTGAGAGCACATTCATTCATGTAGTCGATGATTGGACCCGCTTCACCTTGTCTTCCCAAAGACACGTCGCCTCCTCCCTGGAGTTGGTCATGCCGGTTGAAGTCTCCCATAATCAAAATCCTCCACCACCACACCCGTATCTCGCCGAACTTTCGTGATCGCGTCGAGTAGATGGTTGCATGCGTTAACCAAAGCTGAGGCATTGCCACCTTCCACCTAAACAGATGCCGCAAAAATCAGTCACTCGGGGAGCCTGATAATCGCTGCCGTTAGGTCCGGAGACTCTATTGGCACTTGTTCCGCCTCGATAACTTTGTTAATCCAGAGCATGCTTCGAATTGCCCACCTGCCTTCCCTCAAGGTAGAGGGAACCATCTTCGTCCATTTGCGGTGTCCCATCGGGGTGGTCAAGAGCCGGCCTTGAATCCTCCTCGCTTTAGGTTCCTGAATCGCTAACGCTACCGCGTTCTGAGTCTCTTCGTCATTCATTAAACTCCCGCGCACTGCGCCCGGTTCTCTCACATTCAGTTGAATAACTCGAAGGGTCTTATTCATGATGTGGTGGGTCGAGCTTCCAACAGTTTTTACTGTACGATTCATGGGAGCCTCCCCATGGAATGCACTTTAGAACCGTTTGGTTGCAGCTACTATGGTGGGTGATCCTCCGCAGCACATCTTGCACACTTCTGAGTGTTTTTACACTGGACTGCCTTATATCCAATCTCTTGGCAATTGTAGCGTTGTATCGGTCGTGGTCGATATTCAAAGGTGCTGGTCACGTTGGATTCTCCCCCAGCGTGAAAGAACCTGTCGGCCAGGAGCCTCCGTGCATCACCACCTTTGGTCAGGTAAACGACCATTGACCCATCGGCCTTCGCATTCTCCTTACTACTAAGCCATGCAATCTTAGCGATGGTGATTTCTTTGTCTTCGGCAAAGATTGCCGCAGCTCCTGCTCAGATATCACGTAGTTCTCTATTGCCCGGATTGCGGTCTCAACTGCCGTTTTAATTGGACCTGCTGGTGGTCTCTAATTTTCGCTATCTGCTATCTTTGAGGTGTCTATCGTGCAATATAGCATATCGGTGAAGGTAGTCGGCGTTGTGTTCCACGATGAGCGAGTCCGTAAATTGCTCGGTTGGCTGGTGGAGGGAGTACGGGCAACATCTGCGTAGGATGGGGATCCTGAAGGACTGACTGCGATGCGGATGGATTGGATTTCGCGAAGGATCTCCGCGTGGCTGTTCTGAGCGCATGACTCGGGGTGGGTCGATTCGCCAGGGTTTGTAATTCATTTCGAAACCCTGCGAGGACAGCGCCAAGTTCTTCTTTGACTCTCTGGAGCTCCTCCTTGTATAATTCATCTCGTCGTCCGATTTCTCTTCTGAGTTTGGCAATCTCTTTTAGGAGTTTGGAGGCGTCTGGACGACTGGCTTACCCTGGTTCTTCTTCTTCTGCTGGGAGCGCGTGTTTCTCTGCGCAGTATGGATCACTTGCTCTTGAGCATAGTGAGCCGTTGGTCTTGTCGTGCGTTTTGGCCTCACCAATCCCGTTGGTGAGTTTTCGTGTTCGTCGTGGTCGGGCGGTTCAGGGGCTCACGTCTCGGCCCGTCCCGACATTCCCCCCCCGTTCACGTAGACCGGGACGCGGGAGAGGATCAAGTTGCGAATATCCAGGAGGTTCAGCAGTGGAGCGGCTCCCGGCGGCGCTTCAAAGTGTCGGGCAATGTCGTCTAGGCCGCAGGGTGCGTTCCTGTCCTCTTCCGCGTAGTTATAGGCCTCGAGCTCTTCGCCGCCCAGCCGGCGAAGCTCCCTGAGGAAGTCTGGGATCGAATTGGGGATGCCGTGCAGTGGATACCGCTCGGTGAACTTCCGCCAGAGGATCGGTTTCTCAAAGGCATCCCGAAGGAGGTGGTTCAGCTGCTCGTCGCTCACCACCCGCGCCAACGCTTGCTTCCCATATGAACATTTAGCATCTTCGACTGTGGATAATCAGAATGTCTCAACGTTTGCCACCTCGTCTGCCAGTCCCGAGAAAGCTCGGCGCCTACCTTTGCGGAGTAGGAAGGTTCGCGACCTCGGATAGGTAGTGAACGCACAGAACCACTCCCAAAAGGAATGATAAGAGATACGGATTCAGTTGGAAGTAGGGAAACCTTTACCCAATTCCATGGATATATGCCATGTCTAATAAATGAACAGGATATTTAAACATATCCTGGTGAATCGTGATATCGGCCCCGCATACATATCTGATATGATCCTATCCATGGAAAGCCATAGGGAGCAAGGCAAAGTGTTTCGTATGTTTGAAATCAGTCTTGGGCTACATATTCTACTGCACCTTAGGTCCATATAGACCGCAGATTCCCTAAGGGGTCTTTGCTCCACAATACTCAGAGGTATAATGTATCTTTGAGCTGTGCTCTGCCATCACCCCATTGTTCGTGCAAAAGAAGGATTCTTTGAAGAGCTATCCAGTGTTTAGCATTGTGTGATTCGGAAAGAAATTGGAAAGCTATCGATACTCTGCAATATATCTTTGTGGGTCGCATACCAGCTGGGTGAGGTCTTTATTGCTTTTCTAGGGCACTCTCTAATTCCTATGGTGGCTCACCTCTACGCTTGGTTGCGTTTGCAGGCGCGGATTAACCGGTTGGAAAATATGGAATCCCTTTGTACAAAGTATGAAACGCCTCTGTTTTGGGATTGGCGACCAACTACTGCGGAAAGTTGCAAGATATCTATCGATAAATAATTAAAATATTCAATGTGCGAGTCGCTTACAAGTTAGCTAATGAAGGGGAAAAGAAGGCCGCTGGGCCGATTGTCAAGTTCGTTAACAGTGAGTCACAAAAAGCTGTATTGACCAGTGGTGGAACCTATCATGTGCTGTACCGGTTGTGGGCGGACACAGATCTAATACTGATCCCATGACTAGTTTTAAGGAGATTCCTGGGTTGACACTACATAAGAGTCTCCACCCAAAGCCCGCACTCTTTCACCCTCCGCGTGAGATACCAACAGCACCGATACCGACCAGCCGGGTCAGGGGCGCATACTAGATTTTGAACCCGAACCCGGCCTGTGTGCAACTCTAACCGGTGGTGGCAGATACCTTGTCACAAAGCCATTCACCCACTGTATCTTGGTATTAACCCTATTTTTCCATGTCGTTGACACTTCAGATAGAAGGGGCTCGGCCTGTGGGTTGCATATAAGACAATCCATATACATCACTGCCTCAGGCTCCGTCATCGGCTTTTCTGCGAAACCTTCAACAACGTCGAGGATTATGTGATATAGAAGAACTGTACCGATCTTCTCTTCCTGTAATTGTAGTTTCGCCTCTAGCGATTCCAAGGTGGGGTCGTGGCTAACCACATCCTCAGAGAACAGGTGACGAGATTGCATGTTGCCATTGCTATTGACGATCAAGTATGATAATCTCCATTGCTCGCTCAGCTCAGTGGGTCTCCACTAAGCCTGGATCGTTCGGGATAGAGTAGACAGGAACCACTGCGGGTTATTGTGATGTGCATATCGGCCGGTATGGCTTAACACTTTTATATACACTAGTTTGTGCAATTCAACATTGCTTGCTGTGCTGTCTCGCTATAAGCTTTCCTGGGATTAACAGAGATCATTGTTTACGCACCTTCCAGCCCCGCCTTCGCCTCTGCCTCTGTTCCCGCTTCTGCGCCCACTTACCGACTTGCATTCCCACTCGCTCCTTCTTTTGTACTATTATCATTATTGTCATTGCTGCTACGCCTGCATCACGTTGCTGACATTCCTTCAGAAACTTCTCAAGTTCAGAAATGGTCTTCTTCATGCAGTGAGGCCGCTATCATCTGGTCGGCATTTGCGGTTGCTATTACTTGTTCAAGTCCGTCCCCCTTCATTTTCGATTGATAGGACTGTTTAAGACCGCATATCTGAAAGGCTGTATCCCAATGGTAACATCACAAACACCACACACCACTGACCACTAGGATAGCCGCCAATCAATATCCCCTACTCTGAGCAGTGGTTGCGGTGGCCTTAGATTGCGCAGATGGATCCACAACCGTTGTTCCGTTTGGCAATGTGCCATTGATAGAAATAGTCTCAGTGCCACTAAGTTTTGCAACTTTAATGACACTAGAATTTCCAGGTTGAGCGCCGTTGAACAAAGATTCAAAATAGGTGCGATTCGTATTTTGATCACATCCACACACAGCATACTGTTCACACCGACAGACTACCGGTACCGATGCATTATAGTGTGTAGCCTAGTTTATATATTGGTAGTGGTAGTTGTATAGATAGAAGTATGCTCCATTCCACCAGGTGGGCGCTATTCCTCCTAATGGCGAACGGGCACTGGAAGGATACGGAGTACGTGAACCACCCGCGCAACAGGTTTCCCCATCATATATGGGTCGTGGTCCCGAGCCACTGCGAGACGAAGCCCCAGAGTTGCTAGGCGAGCTTGTTAGAGGTAATGGGTCACAGAAGCTCATGGCGCTATTGGAATCAGCGACACTTACCCTGGATTTGATGAAGAGCGACCACCACTACTTCCTCCCCCCCCTCTTCCTCCACCACCACGCCTTTCTTCTAAATATTTTGGGTATTGGATAGTGCGAGACAAAGTCGCATTCAGTAGAAGCAAAACAAGGATTATGGAAACAATCTTAATTTGTTTTCGTTTCCTTCTTTCCTTCCTTGTCGGATTTAGGGAGTTGATACTGCCCGCTGATGAGCAAATAAACGGTAGACGATGATATACGATTAGACGTACCTGGGATAGTTAGTGCAGGATCAAGTATACCAGATGAAAAATGGCATGGTTTCGGTATGGAGAAGATTTTGGCCGTTCAGGGTTATAATTTCAAAAAGCTATTGGACAAAATGGTGTAGGTCCACATCCCGTGGCGCAATACGTTTCCGCAGGTCGGGCAATATGAAGTTGGCCGTGCAGGCGAGTTGCCGACCTGTGCTGAGCACTGCCTCCCACCTGGTAGTATGAATCTATTAGCCTTCGCTATTCCTAACTCATTGAAGCGATTGGTTAATTGATAATTGGGGAAGGTGATAATTGTGCATAATTTCCTCAAGTCTAGCGCTCAGCCTGACGCTTGCACCCGCAGTGGACTGGCTCATGGGTCCATACGTCAGCCACCCTAACACTCAAGTCAGGCTCGGTGGGTAGGAGACCGCCAACGCCCAGGTTAGAAGTGCATCTATAGCAAAAGTACAGAACCCAAAAGTAGGCCCCCCCTGAACGTTAGTCCATGGCCAACAAGGGGATTCCAGTAATACTGGTGCCTTACAATGCTAGCTGAGCTAGTCAACTAGCTAACTAACTAATCCCTGCCTGGGCTTTACCATCAAATAGGCAATCCTAGTCGGGTTTCTCTCATCAGATAGAAGTACCCATTGTGACACAAGACAAAAGAGAAACAAAAAAAGAAAAAGAAAAATCCCAAATGGGCCTCATTGATTATACCCGTTAGATAGAGTGTATGGAGGAAAATCAATTCAATCACAAGTTGCGTGCCCTTGCTTCAGTGACAGCTGGCTAACTGTTCGCTCATCGTAGCTCTCATCACACGGGCGGTTGATCTCGGGTAGGGATATGAGATAGCTAATTTCAATGACTAATTTTCGAAGCCGGTGGAGGGGTCCTAGAGCCTTGCCGTCAGCTCCACCAAACTTTCAGCCTCATGGATACCATCGTTCTTGACAGAAAGAGGGAGGCCGACAGAGGAGGCTTATTTCTCCTTTGTGCTCAACTTATATTGGGCGGCTGATGCTTGGCTAGCGGTTCAGAATTTTGATCCTAATATTCCGGCGCTGGTGTCATTTACTGTTAATATTGAGTCAGCTGTACATTTCAGAGGCGGAAATTTAAGGAGTTGAAACTTGTGGGGAGCTTAAATAGGCTTTATATCCTTGCTATTCCTGTATCGCTGCGCTATATGTATGGAATATATATTGAAATGATGGAAGGCGGTCTGACACTATACAGGCATTTTCCTCTGCAGTCACTCGGGATGGAATAGGTATTTTGCTTTACGATTTGTCAGTAGTGTCTCTATACCTGACAACCGCATAACACAAAAGCTACCGCCTGGAGATGCAGAGAATTTCCTCCAATGCAGTAAGATTCTCTCTTTAGGCAAGATGTATTGAAATATGGTCAAGTAATTATTTCCGCGGATCTCCTTGGATGCCAAAATGGGCAGCCGACGAGCCGCAGGAGAAAGAATGTTAAAGAGGGACGACGTGCTCCTTTCAAAGTCGCACGGAGATCTCCTCAAAAGAAACAGAGGGAAGCTGGACATAAGCTGGGACATATGAGCCCAATGTCTTGCTTCCATCAAGTACGTGTCCATGGCCCAGGGAATTGTGGCAGTGATCTTGCCTGCTGTTCGTCTCTTAAGGTCCCCCGACTTGTCCAGCTACCAGCTGATCTGGTGGCCGAGGCAGGTGGTGGCACTCCGCTTGGATCCACAACTCACTGTGTGGTGTCTGTACTAGGTTAGACCTGATGGTCACGATCCGAGGGTTGAAAGGAGCGTGGGGAGGCTGGCCGGGCCGGGATTTGACTGGAAGGCACCAGACGGCTGACGTGCTCGCGGTAGAAGTCCCTCTCGGAGCGGTAAAAGTCGCGCTCTTGTATCAAGGCCCGAATCTCTTGGGCCTGCCTCTGCAACGCTTCCGTTTGCTTCCGGATTTCATCCTGCTGGGCCGTGATTTTCTGCTCCATCTGCAGCTCGTTTCGTTTCCTATTGCGGAACCTCCTCGACGCATCGCTATTGGCCTTTCGCTTCTCGGCCTGGCTAGACGAGCCAGATTTCAGGTCTAAGATGCAGGGAATCATCCCGGGGTCAGGGGGATTTTCCGGCTGAGAGCCAGGCAGGACGACGGGCTCTTCATTCAAATGGTTGTGCCCTGCAACTACTGAAGGCAGTCGACTGACTAACTTCATCATTTTATGCGGAGTTGAATGCATATCTGATGGCGCAGGCTGTGGGCCAGGAGCAGTAGTAGCCGCAGGAGACGACCGTCTGAACTGACTAAAGGTCGAGATGGGTGTCGTAGGGCTCGTCTCCTGGGAGCTCGGGTTTGGTGTTGGATTAACCCTTGTCCGGCGGTTATGG
Organism: Aspergillus arachidicola; assembly: GCA_009193545.1. Classification (NCBI taxonomy): domain Eukaryota; kingdom Fungi; phylum Ascomycota; class Eurotiomycetes; order Eurotiales; family Aspergillaceae; genus Aspergillus; species Aspergillus arachidicola. Next base: position 54,546 of record ML737231.1, on the reverse strand, counting down.
AAGGTCGGTGTGGAATGAACGGACACTGGAACAGGCTGTTGATATCCTGACACGGACATCGGCTGCCCTGTTACCGAATCCACAGGCAAGGGTAAACCAGGCGCTACGGTATATTTTCCCGGCCGTGTTTCTTGAACTGATGGTGAAACGGGAGTGATGATCTGGCGGCTCCTCATGCCTGGCGATGCCGATAGGCGGTTTGCGTGTGTTGAAGGAGATGGGAGATGTTGATGAGACGGGGAGGTTGAGAACTGGTCTCCGAAGCCTTCCCGACCAGTTTCCCCAGAGGAAGCGGATACTGATGGTGCTCTCGCCGTGGGGTTGAAGATAGAGTCGACTCTGATGGGACGAAGCTGGGGTATGGTGGGCCCCCCTCTCTCTCTAGGTGAGCCGAAGACTTGGGAAGGGAAGAGCGACAGAGGGCACCTGTCGGTTGGGTGAGATGGTAACGAAATAGCGAGTGATGAGTGGAATGCCCCGGGTTAGAGTACGGGGTATTAGTCAACACACTGATCGCTAGGGTCGCCACGGTGAAAAGGGAGAAAATAAATCGGGAAGCTTAAAGGTGGATAGAGAAGGGCTCGAACTAATTATGAAGCTTGATTCCTCCGTGGAATCTCCTCCGTACTGGGTGGTCTTGATTTGTTCGTATTGAAGCAACAAGCCACTGAAACCACGATTAATCACACCCGTAGTTATATGTAGTATAGTAGTGATGGCCGTCAAAACAATATAAAGTCCGAAGGGGAGGAAGAGAGTAGAAGATATGTAGTGTTTAACAAGAGAAATAGAAGGAGAAAAGAAATTAGAATCCAAAGATAAAATAAAACTAAGTTCTTAAAATAAAAATGGAACAACGCAAGGGTACCTGTCAGAAGGGTCAAGTAAAGAGGTAAAGAAGTAGAACAGCAGAGGTGGGAATTTGAGGAATACAAATAAGGATCAAGAGGACAAGGAAAGAAGGTCAGAGACTCGAAACAGTGATGAGCAGAGGAGAGATGGAGATTGTTTCTAATTATTATTATTTTTCTGAGACCGGAGGGATGCTTCATATTCACGCTGCCGTTAAGCAAGCAATCCAGCGGTGAGGAAATGGAAAAGTGGTGAGTGGGACCAAAGTGATGATGGGTTTGCGTTAATCACAGCATGACACGGGGGAGTAACAAAAAATAGTTAAATAAAAAAGGGGGATTTAGAAATTAAATTAATAAAATAAAATAAATTTAACAACAACTAAGACAAGGCACCCACAAGAGCTCACGAACTGAGAATTGGGAGTCAGAAAAATGTGAAAAAAAAAGAGGCAGTTCGGTTAAGTGCTGTTACTTCGTACTATTAGAGTTGTGTCTAAAGGCCCCATCGCAACAGCCTATTACCAGGCATACTGTACTTCTAACGTACATAAACTCCGTCCGTGAGGTGCATACTTTTCTCCTCCACTTTTCTCCTTCACTTTTCTCCTCCACATACTCACAGGATAACTAACCTAACCCAACCTAACCTACTACCTAAAATGGCCCCAGGATCTTAATGCATGTGCATGGACTGTTAGCCCCGTTCATACATACATTAGGTACACAGCCAGGTAGGATTACACACAATCACCTTCGTCATTACACGCGCGGTACTGTACGAATCGAAAGGTACCGTACGTACGGAAGCAATCATGGACCAAAAAGTACGGATACTACTACTAGTCTACTACGACTAGAGGGGAACGCTCTGATGGAGCCCGGGGAATCGGGAAACATTTAGTTGCTGATCTTTATGTGAGAAAAGCAACCACGCGTTACTAATTATACATGCAGCTATTTACAGATTAGTGATTCAGTATGATCTCCTCAGAATGTAATTGAAAGGACTTGCCCGTATGATAAGTAGAAGAACAAGAAAACTATCAGACCACGGATTTTGGGCGAGGGCTCTTACTTTACTGGATAAAAAAGAAATTCTCAGGCTGTTATTGAGCTAGACTCGTCCCTGCTAAACCTCCACATTTCAATCGGTGACTTTGCAGATCTAGAGAAACTATGGACGACGGAGAAGGTAGGATATATCTCAACAGTATAAAGGTGGCTCCTCCAAGTTCAATTCGTGACCATCCCTATCTAAGGCTAGCTTTGTGGGCGCCTGATTATATTACATTTTCCGTTTTGTACACAATGTACAATATATTACAGTAATGCAGGCTTTATGTTACAGTAAATATATGGTATTAGCTCCGATATAATCATACGGGTGCTCACTAAGTTCAATCCGGGTAGTCTGTCTCGATAGTTTGAAGTCTTTCTAGGAACATAAGAACGGCCTAAGCCCGCTTCTCTGATATAAATCCATCGAATTCTTTGAGTTGTATGTGTATCAATGTCATATCTCGCTGTACAATGGATCCTCAAGACCACGAACCAGATCTTCTGGCAGAACTTCAACAAAGTACATATTTATTCCTAAAGCTTGGTGGGCGTTTACCGGAAGACAAACATCTTCCTCGGCCAGCTGATTGTTTTGGGATGAACATCGAGCATATAAAGGGCTACATGCGTTCATTTCAGGAGATGTATTTATTCCCACATCTTATGAAGATGTGGCGTAAACAAGACATCAAAATTGACATGTTCCTGAATCAACTACGCGAGGAAGTTGGCCAAAATGTGAACCAAAACATCGGACGTTGCTTGCGGAGATTTCGATTGGGCTTCCCGCCGTGAGTCTTTCCTATCATATATTCCGTAACGGTCATACACACAACGGCTAATAGAGTATACATAGAGACATACCAGCAATCTTCGTCCATGTCCGACCCATAACCACAGAGTATTGCAAAAGACACTGGGTCATAACCGTTGAGTGTGATGACTGCGATGACACTAAGATCCGTTTAAACCGTACACAGGCCGGTCTGGAGTGGAATCGAGACTATCATACGGATAACCTTCTCATTACGTATCCTGTTCAAAATCGTCCTTATCTTCAAGAATTGACAGAGTGTGCCTCCCAAGTGCTAGTTGAGAAACTGGGGCACATGTGCAGCTGTGCACATTGGGTGTAAGTTCTGAGAGATATAACTACTTGTTCATAATTCTAATATTATATAGATCCAAGGTTGTTTCGGACTATCATGGCAGGGGCTTTGTTCGGGACAAATCGCACGATGGTATTCATGTTAGTGATTTGTATTTGAAATTAATTTATAGTGAATTAGAAAAAAATATACTTGGTTAAACTCTCGACCTCGGCTAAACCTTTGTTTTTCTGAGCTCTCCCAAAACGCCTACTGTATGTTCCGATGTTCCAATCCCTTGTTTTCTCCCGTGCTTTAGCTTCCCCTTTAGCTAGGTAACAAAATGGATAAGTGGGCACTTGTGCCGGTAATAGAGGGGGGATTTAATGACTTTGAGCCGCTGTGTGCCGCAGTGCCCCCGAAACCCGGCACCATCTCCTAATCACATGCCCAGCGTACAGGAAGCTGATGATCAAGATATGGTTTGACTCCCAATCCTGTCCACAGAATCTCAAAGAAGCTCTCAACGACCCGAAGCACACGCTGCGTACAGCTCGGTTTCTGCTACAAACAAAGCGCCTGGTCTACCTGGCACCACTACGGCCATACAGAGAAGACGACGACAACAACGACAGTGGGGATGATGACGTCGTGGACAGCAGTGATTCGGACACCGGTGGCAGCGGGCTAACCTCATCTGCGGTCGGGTGAGGCCACGGAATAGGGGAAGCAGCCGGCTATAATCGCCGCTTGCTCAAACCCCTTTGGTATCCGCCATCGATCTGTGTATGGCAATATCTACATATAAGATCTACGCCCAATTACAGACGCAACTGTCGATGCGAGCTACTTGGTTGAGCTGGGGACGGAACAAGAGAACGGGTGCAGGAGAAGGGAACTAGAATATTTTGACACCGCAAGAAGGCCGCGAGTCTTCCACTATCTAGCTAGAATAACCCTGTACATACCTAAGTTAGTCCTCCGGCTGGTCAACTGGTCGTCGACGACCCGAGAAGAGCCCTAAAAGGGGCTGTATTCGGGTATAATGCATCTCTCTCTCTCTCTGTCACCTGTATCTAATTACTCTGGTTCTTGTGAGAAGCTTTCAGCCGCCCTCTTATTGAAATCCTTTAGAGAATTTATAAATATGGTGCGGGATTCGGGTAGCTGGGGTTTTGTCGGCGAATCAAGGAACAGATAGCAAGTTGCCCAGGCACGCTTGACCTCCTCCGGTGTCGCAACTGTGTCGTATGAATCAAGGATCTGTGCGAGCGTCATGTAGTGACTATCCTCTAATGATTCATTAGATATGCCTTGCTTCTCCTCAAGAAGACTGAGCCCTTCCAGTGTTGAGGGTAAGTGAGCCGAGGTATAGAAGTGGCCACCGACAACTAAAGAATCATCTGGTGTAAAGACAGCGTGTGGACATGATGGGGGCATGATACTAAACGGATGTCAGATAGAATAATTGCAAGACATGGGGTAACTTACAATAGATCACCTGGTCGTAACTCCACTCGAATCCAGCCATCGTCGTATCCATTGAACTGTTCCGACCCAAGTTGTGCCAGTAAGCGAACCGCATTTAAATTGATCGTGGAAGGGAAATAGACAATCTTGCGGCCATGAAGGACGTACAACCACGTGAGTGCTGCGCCAATGTCAACATGGATTGGAGATATACAATCTCTTGTACTTAGAAGAAGAAACTCATTATGTGGGTTGTCCCAGGTAGAGTCTGTTTTTCCGATAGTAGTCTGGCTGTCTATTGCAATCCGCTGGATTAAATCAGACTCCATAATAGGAGTTGGGCAACATTCGCCTATTCTGTTTTCAATGTCAAGACAATTCAACGCCGTTCGCGAATCCTTTTCCCAGTGCTTGATAACATTCTCTACCAATCGCTTCTCAGTGCGTTTGACTTCCTCATCAATCGAGTAATCATACACGTCAACCCACTTCTGACGGTTCGTCCGCATAAACGCCCAAAATTTATCCCATGATACTTTTGGATGACTGATGGAGCGAGTAGTAGTTGACTGAAAAAGAAGTGGACGAGAAAATTGCATTTTCAGACGCCTTGTTAAATCTTCATCCCCGTCGATAGTGATAACATCTTCCACAACTTTCGATGGATCTTCATACAGAGCCGTAATGAAGTCGAGAGCACTCCGTGGAGACTCTATTCTGGCATTTTCCGTGTACTGAGATCGGGTATTAGCCCATCTTGCAGTTTGGTCGAGTTTCCGGATAAATGAACGCAAAGATTCGGCGCCTGGGTTGTTAAATGTGTTGAAATTAAGATCATAAGTCCCCCAACCAGGAACTAATGATTGTTCAAGTTTGCGCTTCCTCTGCCGCTTTCGGTTGCTTGAAGCTGCCCAGCGTCCAGTATTAGTGTTGTCGGCTGCAGGGGAGGTTGACATGGCTAATAAGCCGCGAGATTCTCGTGGAATATTCGTCAAGAGGTTATCAAGATTTGGGCTCGAGGAATTGTGGTTGACAGGAATGCGACAGCTGACCAGTGTTGCCCAGTGAGCACAAATCATGCCCACTGGGCGCAAGAAAAGTTCATTGGGCACAGTATAATACCTGAAATTGGGGCCAAAATCAGGGGAGCAACGAACTCGTGACAGGTCGAGGACGGTGCCCATTGGGCGCACACCATGCCAACTGGGCGCACACCATGCCAACTGGGCGCACACCATGCCAAACGGGTACAAACGGACCATCTCGGAAATGAAACCTTCATCCCTGTCACCTTTGGTTGCCACGTAAATAATCGTGCCTCATGGTCCGGGCTGCCAAGGAGTCTACGAGCTCAGACCCTTCCTTTTTCTTTCTCTTTTCTGAGTTGACTATCCTCGTCCTTTCGATTCCTCCTTTCTTTATGTCATTAATAGTCAGTATACCGAAAAGTGGTAATCTAACCGCAATCTAATCTAGCACAGCATCTCTTGACCGGGTGGCTACCACAAATGTCTAAGCGCCATCCGAAGTGTGATACGGTAATTTACCGAGGCGACTCTACTCCAGAGAAAATAAATACTTGCTTCGCGGCTTGCCTTGCAGCTGCGAGAAAACCACTCTCGCCGTACCCAAATATTTCTAGGGGCATACCCTATTGGTTGTTCAGACGGACGGGAGACGAGCCAATCGGACCACTATGGAAAGGGTATGAGGATGTTCATCCATATTGCCTATCTTAGAAACAAGCTGCGGAGACGGGATAAGTGGGTCCCTACGTAGGAAAGATGTGCCAAGCCAGTCTGATGGGGCTGGATCGTGCTGTATTCCAGCAAGGTCATATGCATCAGAATGTCCTAGCCGCATATTCTACGTAAAATATGGTTTTCATCTTCACCCCTTTAGATCAAGGATGCGTTCAGCGTAATTCCCAAAGATTCACATCAATGCACTTGTTAGGGCCAATGAACATGAGCTTTTATTACACTCAACAGTATTTTAAGTGCATAAACCGTCGGTTGATATGGAGGACAAGGTTATTGAAGGTGATCAAAGGGTTCAATGGAACTAATATTATGATTTAGCCGCCACTGTGATAGTCCCAGACACTAGCGAAGTACACAAAATGGATAAACACAGTTCTACCAGCTTGACAGGAGTAAAATTGGTCATGAACAGTGTTATTAATTTAGCGCATAATTGGACTTCCTGCGTTTTGAGGGATCAATGTATGTTTTGTGGATCATTGCGTCGAAGCATGTATCTGTGGCAATACGGGAATCTGTAATAGCCCGGTGACCAGTACCAGAATACGTTGTGATAGGGCCCACCCACTGGAGTGGTCTCTGCAGGCTGTTGAGCAGGAGAAGTCCAACCCTTTCTATTGGTGAACAGCAGCTAGACACCACTAGGGTGTTCCTTTGAACTAAATATTAGCCTAATATGGACATAGCCATTGGCGAGAAGAGAAAGCCGATCAGCTGCGGGATTTGGCTTGTTCTCATGCAAGCACATTTGTACGGAGTAATTTGTTCGTACTACACCGGAAAGTCCTATGGACAAGCCTCTACAACTGATGCTAGACACTTTTTGACTTCTGAGAAGTATGTGGAGCCACTTCGCGAACTAAATTACTCGCTAGTTGAATGTGGGCACAGGCAGGCTTCTACTGCGTAGGAGGCTGGACGGGGTTAACTGCTTCGTTGGGTTTCTCCGTTGGTCCGACCTTCACATGGTCTCATAATCTATTACCGTGTGCGAAATGACCTGCATTATTTGGAATAAGCTTTTATTCTTCACACACTGCACCCTTATCTCTGGCGTTATTTGGCCATTTCAGAGTCTGAGAGAACTGGCATGGAGTACTATGAGTGCCAAGCGAGGCCTATGGTTATCGTTGCATTCACGAAACAGGGGAGTGGATTCCGTTGTTTCAGTTAGACTGTATGTAGTCAGAAGGTTCACTGAATCGATAACATGAATGGATCATAGCCAAGAAATGTCGCCTTGAACTGGTCCTCAGCGATCATCCTTGATTCTCGCATTTAGGTTTTTCTCTATTAGAAACTAGTCACCCCCCCGCGCCGGGGCTCAATTATCTGCAGCCGGCAATAGGGTGAAGGTTTAGGCGAGATAGAAGTCAGGATCAAGTGCCAAGCTAGCAATTATGTTCTTGTAATGAAGCGGCAACGCTCCTGCGGGCATACGTAATCTCGTCGGCTAGGTCTGGAATTGTCTGTTGCGGGGTTTGAGCGTCCTATGACTGTATATTATTAACGACCACTAGAGGCCCGGGTACGAACAACTCCGATACTAAAATCTGGAAGTGAGTTGCATCTCCTTTTGGCCTTCAGTACCTATATCTTCATCCCCCACCTCATATCACACGTGGATAAACGTATATCTGCATATCCAGCGAATATTTATGACTAGCCCCTCAAAAATGACTCAATTACAGCACAAGGTAGGTAACTCCTTCATAACCTTGAAATCCACTTCTAATGACTTTCTTTTGCCCTTTAGGATCGAGAAAGCTCCGACAGAAGCCAACCCGAGCCGCGTAACCACGGCCAGTTAACGGAAACGGCAAGCGGCGTTAAGCTTCCAAACTCCTTGGGAACGGATGAAGGCAAGGGCACGTTCATTAGTGGGAAGGGTTGTGCTGAACAAGGGGGGCATACTTCTATTTTCATCGTGGATGGTGTGTATATTGAACGGAGCTTGGTTTTCAATGGCTGTACCATGATTAATCCACAGACCGAACTATAGAACCAGATTGACTATGTCCCGTCACTGAGAGCAAGTCAACGAGACATGAGCTTTGGTTAGAATGTATATAAAGCCCATTTAGTAGATAGGAGAGAACCAAATATTGCACTGCACAAAGTCCAGGGTACTAACGTCTACCATATAAGATATGTCCCTATGCATGTAGACCGGAACCATATCCACTAGGTATCTAGAATATTCAATATAATAGAAGCATTTCGTTGAGCTACGCAGCAAGGTACTATTTATTGAATCTAACGGAAGGTCGGAGAAATATTCAATGTTAATCTAGCCATGGTAGCAAAGCTACCCGCTGAGGAGCATCGATTAAGACGAGGCTGGAAAATACGGTCTGCATCCCGAATACCAGGTTAAAAGTTCTTTATCACCATTCCATGATCTTGGGTCCTGTTTAAGCATGAGATTCACGTACCATACTCACTAAAAAGCAACCTGGCTAAGGGATCCGGTGACAGTAGTTCCTGTTAAAGCTCCAGCCTCAGAAGGGTCCGCTTCTGGTTGACAAATGACAATGTCTCATAGAATAAAGTACCGAAGAAAGAAGGTAGCATATCTACTAAAATACGTAAGAGTTCTCCCGAGACACAGTGAGATAAGCCGTTAGAAATCATGTCATTGAACCATATCTGCAGAATCACAAGGTTTACCAAACAGTCAGCGAACGTGCGCGGTTGAACGCGTCCAAAAAGATTTCCTCATTCGTTCCATGAAATTTATAATCCTTCATCCTGTCCTCGGTTATCCAGATGCAATCTTCATGCTCTTCGCTCAGTATTATTTGTTTCTTCCACCCGCTATCCGGGAGCACGGCTAGAAAGTTATAGGAAACATAGACCTGAAGTTCCTAGTTCTTGAATTTACACCATACCGTTGGCGAAAGTGGTTCAAGAGGATAGTTCAGGTCCTGGTGAGCCTCCTCCTTAACCTCCCGGGCAAGAGCGTGGAGGATTGTCTTGTCCTCATGCTGAGCCCCTCCACCAAGTGTATCGTACAACCCTCCCCCGCTATCACCAGAAGCCCGTAGGAACATATGTGCCTCCGCCGGTGAGGAGGGTGAGGACACCTTGCAGGGAACGCAACGAGCGGAGATACGACAGGGAAAATTGTAGATCATGAACTGGTCCGATGTTCCAGCGATGTGATACTTGGACAGCTCTTCATAAAGGCCCACTGGATGCCCAATCACATATTTCAAGATTTCTCCTTTGATCAAACAACGCACTTTGTCGAGATCTATTTGGCTGGTAGAAAAAAGTTTTTCATCTGCTCAGTGGATAATAACTGAGGCAAGTGTTTGTTGAGCCAATTGACGAGGTACAGGCGAATATTAGACGGGTAGTGAGAGGAAAGAAAAGAAGATTGGTCCTTTGGAGGACTACTCGGATTTGGAGGCTGGCTTGAAGCGTCCATAGTCGGTATCTGGGTTTCTGGATGAGGAACTAGTATTAGCTGAAAGACTGGTAGGAAATGACTCTCTTTTTATCCGCTACTTTCGAAGCATAGAAGAAGAGCCAGAATTTTCAGGGCAAAAGGGCCAGCAGACAGTGAGTCATAGTGCAAAAGACATGTCAATATGCATATCGTATCCTGCACATGGACGAGGATTAAGGGAGGCGGAAGAGCGAGCCGTATGAACTGAGGGAATGCTCGCATCACTCGTCAACAAACTTGGTTAGGAACAGATCGCTCACCGAAGTACGTTCGGGGCATTGACCAACCAGGATCTTGCCTACTTTTCACCTTTGGACCAATGTCATGATAGATCATGATTTCCCGACAAATCCGATTCTGAAGAACTTTCTAAAGGATGGCCTTGGCTCCAACAGCTCTAAGCATAATAAGACTGGAGGTAGGCTACACATTTCGTAGATATTCTTTCGCATGGCCTCTAACTTTTAATAAATATAAAATCTGGTACAGGGCGAGGTATGTCTTGTGGCTGCTAGCTATGGTTCTAAATCTCAGGAATCCAACACACCTGCTTTTCTAGGGGCTAGAAATTTTATCCTTGCCAATTTGGTCTTCCCGATAATGTAGTGGCCAGTGTAAGTTATGGTGGGTCACATAGGTGGGTCCCTACGTAGGGAAAGTTTCCGATGGGGCCACAACGCAACGTATCCGTTTTCGACATCTTTGACTCAACACCCACACAAACCGATTCTAACTGCGGGTAACGCGATGGAATACTACGCGCCACAATCACATAGTTTAGACCTTAGGGGTATTTCATAGTATAACGGATGACGAAATTTTGATGTACAGCTAAGACATCAAGCCCGTGATAACGCGACAGCGAGGAAATCGCTTATTAGATGCCATATCTTTTCTAACAAGGCCTTGGGAAAGTTTCCACTTGTAGAAGCCTTTCTCGGCAAGAATTTCGATCTGACACCAATTATCTCTCGGGCAGATTTAGTAATAGCGATACCCACCCCGCAAGTAGGTTTCTTAGGGGCAGATAGACAATAACCCGGGGAAGTTGATTTTACCGGTTTTGGCCAGAAGGAGTATAGTTCTTTCTATGCTTAGACAGCAGGCAACCAAGGTTTCAGAGTTACTCCGAACGAGTGGTTTGCCTAAGACAGCTGGAAATCGTATTTCGGATGCTAAGAAGCTGTATCCGCTCGAAGGCTCTCTCGGCTCGGGGATGTGTCTTCTTTTCATGCCAGTGCTCGGGGACCTAGCCCACGTACCACAACCAGAGATTACTGTAATAGAACGAATAATGTCAGATGATGAGCGCATTTCTGCACTCCGGGAGACCCTGTTCGGTTATTCACCCCGCTTCGACCAATGCTAAGAACTATTTGACCGCCAAATACGTAGGTCAAGTCACTCCCCGAACCAAGTTACTAGCCAATAAGATATGGGACAGGCGTGCTTACCCTTGCGTTTGCCCCTGCAGGCAAGGAGACGATTTCCAACAGAGGGGCCTTGTTACACGAGATCCTGAATCCTATGTAAGCACCCTCAAAAGTTGACGTCTAGCTGCGAAAAAATCAGCTTTCAACTGCACATTAAGTGAAGATCAATACGGGGGAAGAAAGATAGAGATAGAAGCTACATTCCAATCATATTTCATGACTCCTTTTCATAATTCCTTAATGTGCTCTCCATGCCTGAGTGAATCGAAAAAGCCTGTGGTACCCGAATCCGATGAATCGCCATGGGGATGGAATTCTCGATCACCTCAGCAGAGCTCTTGTCAGGCCCTGGATTGCTAATAATAACATAATAACCCTTCTCCTTCGTATTGTCGGGGCCTTCCAACAATATGTTCCTTACAGACATGCTGAAAGCTCTGTCCGAGGACAATCACTCCCTTAGCAGACTACAAGCTGAGAAAGAGATAATACACTTCCTGGTGCACCATCCCAGTTGCCTTCGTGCTAGTTGCCGTGCTGTAGCAATTCTGTTCGTTTAATTGCGCCACCTACCCACCTCTAGCCCAACTAGAGCATAGGGAATTTTGCCTAACATTCCCTGCAGGCAGCTGCCCACTCCAGAGTACTACGCAATTGGAACTATCTATAGCCTATTCACTTGATTGGGCCACTTACCACCCCCCTCCCCACCTCATGTCTAGTATTATCCAGGAAATAGGACATTTTGCCAAATATTCCCTGTCCAGTAATGTCAAAGTCAATACGATTTATGACAACTAATGGCAGACTTTCGTGTATACTTGCTGCAGCTGATCGCGGCCTGGATTAATGCTTTTAAAATACTGACCGCCCTACCTAACTGTCCGATTTCCACTTAGAGGGCTGATCAGAATTTATTTCACTAATGCTGGCGGAATGCCATCATCGCTTCAAATACTGTACAGCAAGAAGTACGCCGGACTGTACGAAATCAAGCCAGCGGCGAGTTCAAGGCCCAGAGTTTGACCCGCCTGATATTTCTCATCCTTGTCCCAGAGTATCATAACTCTTTCCACTAGTTGTGCATGGAATCAATAAAATCATTCATGTGAGGTCAAGTGGGGTTCCTATACCCACAAGACATCGGCATAATGGAGTATGCTACATAGTCACAAAGATTAATCTGTAACGCATTGACTGTGGATTGGTAGAACGCTCAGGACACTTGCATGGCACCATAACAATGTTGCTCCTTCTATTATAATTAGGCATGCTGATCCTTCCTTTAGTGTTAATAGGGCTGCTTGGCAAATTGCCCAGTGTGGCCGTACATACAACGCTATGTGACCAACATGACGCGGAGTGGAAAATAGGGATATTGTACCGCGAACAGAACCGACTTGTATACTTTGGCCAATAGCTAAGGTAGCAAGTCTGGAAGTATAACCACGTGGCCCTGTGAACCCTCCATCTTTCTCAATGTGCTGTTCAATTATTGGCAATATATAGTCCTGTCACATTTCTTCACTGGCTATACGGTCTTCTCAAGGCCATGCGAGCGCCAAACAACAGTCGGCAAATTCCATCGGGAGAAAGATATATGTAATAAATCTCTACCTGCTATATCCAGCAATATCGATCAATACAGAAATACTATTGTCACCGTCTGTAGGAGCCAGGGAATTGGTACATTGATTGACAGTAAGTAGATTCTGGCGATTTCGTTTCTGCTTATGTTGGATATCGGATTGTGAACATAACGATAATTGACGGACTATACTTACTACCTAATTTCTTATATTTTACTGTGTGGCTTTTCTTTTTTTGTCTACTCTTCGTAACTAATGTGACGCTGGGTGATATAGATTCACCGGAAGATATATTATGTCCATAGTAATGCCCGATACGCCTCGTCTACGCGGTATTTCCGTCAAGGCTCAACTTGTGGTAACCAACAGCGAAGCACATTGGATCATTGCCTTCGTCGCATATGATGCCCGCAACGAACTTGATGATTGTATTTATGCGACCTTCACAGAAGATATATTGAATTGGACCCGGAAACACCCAAAGTTTATCCTAAAAACCATTGAATTTCAAGTCATTGCTCCTTGTCATAGTATCGAAGATGTGAAACCTCGTCTCTGGTATCCAGGACACACAGGTTGTTCCGCTTCATGGGCGTAAGTTCAATGATGTGAAAGTTGATTTAGTCGGCCTGACAATTTCATAGATTTAGTGTGCTCTGGAGATACGAGAATATGGGTTACATTGATGGAGAGTCTATAGAAGGAGTCTCATTTGATGATTTATTCCAGCACCTGCTCTATGAAAATCCGGAATACGTCACTCTTGCTTGCTCTGATTGCATGACCAAAATCCGAGATAGATAGCGTCAATACGATCCAGCTTTCCTGTGTATGCTGTATCAGTGACTGAAGTAGAAGTAGTCAGTTTACGATACGGAGCTTTGCCACGCCTAAAAAAAAGAAAAAAGAAAAAAAGAAAACATATTCTTAAGTGTTAACAGCAGAAGAGATATAAGGACTGTTGTTAACCCTTGCGAGATTGGATGGCTAGACCAAGACAGTGCCTTTATAAGGGGTTGCGACATTATCTTCCGACTCAATTACAAATGAAAGGGTAGAATAACCGAGATCGTGCTCCTCTGCGGCTAGTAATCCTCCAACACGGAGAGCTTCGCTGGACAATTCAGAGTTCGAAGACTGACCCAATCCGATGCCAAAACGACTGGAAATGTTGACACAGCGGGGTTTTCTTGGGATAGGCGGGATAGGCATGATTGCCACAAGCTCCACCATACAGTCTCATCGCGCAACTGGCCTATACCGTAATGTAGGGGGTTAGATGGGCCGTGATAAGTCTAACGACGACAGAATCGTATATGCACTAGTAAGCCTAGTAAGCCTTTAGCCCCTGAAATCGCTCATTGGGCCTTTCTGTGCGGCTCAGCGCCGGTACCTGGTTGCAATGTGATCCGTTTCGCTGTATTTTCCCCGCCAAATCTTGCCGCAATCTCGGCCGGCACCGTAACCTTCCCTTACAGATACTCCATTATGATATCGCATTTAATCCTACCATACCAGCATCAGAGTGCTCAATCATACCCTCGAGTTGAGTTCTACCTAGATTACTTTGTACGTTTTTCTTCCCACATCAGAATCTACGTTGAGTCTCGCGAGTACTGCCTACAACATGTCATTCAATTCTATACCCGAAAAGCTGGTTTATCAGCTACAGTACACTTCACAGAAGCCAGAGCTGACGTGGGAGGCCAGATCACCCACCGAGTTCTGTCTTTATAGTTCCAAGCCTGCAAAACTAGCGCGCAAAGACACCTCTGTATGTGAGATACCCGGAGAAATAAGGTGGACCTGGACACCGGCCAACGCCCGGGACGTAAATACCGACATCATCGCATCAAAACTTATTCTCGAGAGTCTGTCTTACTTCCGCCTTGTTCGATTTGGTGACTGGGTACAGGAAGCAGAGGGTTCTTCATCGAATGCTGTCAGATCACTCGATGTTAGATATAAATGGCTAAGTGAGACACTATATTCATATCTTACAAGGAGCCTGGAAGAATATCAGAAGTACTTGGATCTGGTCAAGGTATTTGAATATCATATATCCCTGCCATATCACTAATACAAATGCTAACACTTGCAAGGCCTTGGAGGAGAAAGCGGCTGACCCCTTTTTGCTTGGTGCCATCAAGAATGCCTGCGACTGCATTAGCAGAGGGACATATGTGGAATTTGGTATTGATTCTCGGTTTATTACGGACCCTCTAAGTGTCATCCGAGCCAGAGAGTATCCAAGAGAGCTTATTGACTCTCAACTCAAGGCTTTAGAAGTGCGCTTCCGAAGCTGGTATAACAGTCCTGATGTTAGGTGGTCCCAAGAGTTCGATACTCAAACTGACTTTCTCGACACATTGTACCGCATAGGACCTAAAGTCATAGCGGTCCAGCTATCTGAAGAAGATCTCTCACTCTTCTGCCGACTCACCATAGACAGCATTACGAAGGACAGCAACGGTGTTCGGCTAGCTCTCAATACCCGAACAGCCTTGCCCATGCGGCAAAGGAATGTTCAGCTGCTGGCCTTTGTACGGAGCTGACTCTATTAGCGTGGGTATGTCAGAGATCTTCTCGCTTTTAAATTATCTTTCACTGATAATGGGCCCAGAAACTCCATCGCCTACGCAACTTTTACTCTTTGACGGCAATCCTTCAAAGCATCAGGTTACGTGGATTGCATTTAGCAACACTCCAGGAACTTGACTACCTAATAGATTGGAGGGGGAATTACATGCAGTATAGAAGGAAAATGTGTTCTAGCCCTGCACTTCACTTCCTGTTTCCTTTCTCACGAACCAAGGATACCACAGTTGTCGAAAAGGTAGTGTCTGCTGCCAGAGGATACACCGTGAGAGATCAAAACAACATTCTTTCATTGCTCTCAACTTGCCTGGGATTTAGACCGTGAGCTTCTTCCTCCGGAGTGAAATAAAGCTTCAGTTGTTTGAATATGGAATATATTTCAAGTCACCTTGACAGCATCAGACTATTTTACCCATATCCCTTTTTCCTACAGGTGTTACTCTTCCTGAAACCTCTTAAGTGTTGAGTATTCTATTGTAATTCTGCGTCGCTCTTCAACGATACACTTCCATCATAACTCAAACCTTTATGCCATGAGCGGCTAAGTCCATTAAAGAACATTTAAACAGCCCCAGCTCCGTGCATCAATAATATCTCATATACAATTGTCATACTTCGGTTAACCGTTATATCACTCGTTTCTCTACAGTGGAACCCAAGGGATGGGAGGGCCGCAGCAGAGTAGTCCTGGAGCCCCTTCTCTGACAAAGCCTGAAGCATCTCTCAATAGGAGAGTGATACTGGTTATGAACTACGTGGCATTTTATTTGGTTCTAATATAGGGCCGTATGTCCTCTTGGGTGCCAACTATCAAAAGGAACCTAAGTTTGCTGGCAGCACGTTGCTATCTTCTGACGGGGAGGATCAGGCCGTAGTCGCAGATTTTTCTGGGGTTAAACACTGTCAGTCAGTCAATCTCGCATCAGTGTACAAATGCATACCCTCAAATAGAATAATTGCAAGAGATAGGGTGATTTACAATAGATCATCTGGTCTTAACTCCACTCGAATCCAATCGCCGTCGTATCCCTTGGATTGTTCTGACCCAAGTTGTGCCAGTAAGCGAACCGCATTACGATTGATTGTGTATGGGAAATAGACAATCTTGCGGCCATGAAGGACGTACAACCACGTGAGTGCTGCACCAATGTCAACTTGGATTGGAGATATACAATCTTTTGTACTCAGAAGAAGAAACTCATTATGTGGGTTGACCAGGTAGAGTCAGTTTTTCCGGTAGTAGTCTGACCGTCTCTTGCAACCGGCTGAATTAAGTCAGACTCCATAATAGGAGTTGGGCAACATTGGCATATTCTGTTCTCAATGTCAAGATAATTCAACGCCGTTCGCGAATCCTTTTCCCAGTGCTTGATAACATTCTCGACCAATCGCTTCTCAGTGCGTTTGTCTTCCTCGTCAATCGAGTAATCATACACATCAACTGACTTCTCATGGCTCTTCTCCATAAACGCCCAAAATGTATCCCATGATATTTCTGGATGACTGATGGAGCGAGTAGCAGCTGACTGAAAAAGAAGTGGACGGGAAAATCGCAGTTCAAGATGCCTCGTTAAGCTTTCACTCTTGTCGATAGTGATAACATCTTCCGCCACTCATGATGGATGGTTGATAGAGAGCAATGATCAAGTCGAGACCACCCCGTTGAAACTGGGCTCTAAGAGTTTCTGTGCTTTGAGATCGGGTATTAGCCCATCTTGCAGTTGATCGAGTTTTTGGATAAATGAACGCAAAGATTCGGCGCCTGGGTTGTTAGAGGGGTTGAGATTAAGATCGTAAGTCCCCCAACCAGGAACTAATATTTTTTCAAGTTGGTGTGTCTTCTGCCGCTTTCGGTTGCTTGAGGCTGCCCAGCGTCAGGTATTAGTATCGTCAGATGCGGGGGAGTTTGACATGGCTAATAAGCCGTGAGGACTTCGTGGGATATTCGTCAAAGGTTGTCAAAATTTAGGCTTGATGAATTGTGGTTGACAGGAATACGACAGCTGACCAGTGTTGTCTAGTGAGCACAAACCATGCCCACTGGGCGTAGAAAAAGCCCCTTGGGCACAGTATAGTACCGGGAATTGGGGCTAAAATCAGGCAGACGACGAATTTGCGACAGATCGAGGACGGTGCCCATTGGGCGCACAGTATGCCAAGCGGGTACAAACGGACCATCTCGGAAACGCAAACGCCATCCCTGCCACCTTTGGCTGCCACGTAGATAATCGTGCCTCATGATCTGGGCTGCAAGGAGCTCGACGAGCTCAGACCCTTTCTTTTTCTTTCCCTTTTCTGATTTGGATATTGTCTTCAACATTACGGATAGGTCTATCCTCCTGGTTTCGATCCTTCCTGTATTTCTCTCTTCCCGGTGCGATTTGTGCGTACATATTTATGACATTCGTCCTCCTCGAGCCACTCGACAGTTCAGATGACCGTCTGTAGTCAAGCACACAGTGATTGCGAGGTAAAGCTATTCAACTGCGTCACACCACGGCTACCGAATTTGCGCAACATTCCAATGGTTGTCTTTGCTGGTATTCTTGCAGTAGGGACTTTTTTTGTCGTTTCAAACCCCTTCAATCCCCAGCACGTATCTAGCTATGACTACTCCTATGGTAGTAAGCTAAGCAGTCCAAGATATAATGCACACATATACCTTGAAGAAGTTTCAAACCGCATTCAACCTGGACTTGGAGGTCAACTTGAGTGTCAAGCTACCCACTCAGTACTCAGACCGTCTCAACCATATGAGATATTGGACGTCGGTAGGCTGCATCGCTACTTTTCGTTTTCCCCTCTCTAGTGAAAAATGTCATTTCTAACTGTGCTCTATCAATAGATACAACAACATCTCATGAAGAAGGCATAAGAATATCCGTTCGCGCATCCGACCCATCGAGGCGATCTTTCCCTTATTGCAGAAGATGCCTAACAATCCTAAGCCACCGTATCCCATGTTTTCATGATGCCTTCCTGAAGCCCGTCAGTATTTATAAACCCAACTTACTCATGTGAAGGGTTTAACATCCGGCGATCAATGGGGGAGGACCTTGAGAACTCGTCACAGTCAGTTAGTTGGCTTTTGAATATATCCGTGCCTTGCTTAGTTCTTCTCCTTATATTCACTTTCTAGAGGCAACCCTAGCCAAAACAGCTGGCCTTGGAAGTGTTCATACGAGGAATAAATCCATTGACTGGCGGAGGTGCGCGATAACTTAACTAATCGAAGCCCATTGTTCTACAAAGTACTGCTTCTTTACTGTACCTGACTTCTAATTGTGCTCATAGTCAAAACAAGCCAGGTTCATTCAGTGTTCACAATAGCCTTTAGCGGACTTCCTCTCACTACGAGCGTACAACCCTTCGATTCAAACAACATAACAAGCTGCAACTCTTAGGCTGACTACCTCGAACCAACTAATGTTCCATTCTATGACACCGGGCGGGTGAGGCCGTTCCTGGAAAAGACCTAACAAGCGGAAGTTAAAAAGCAAGGCGACAAGGACATACTGTGGAAGAAAGGTGCTTCCTAGTGAACTTTAGAGGCAGCGTGAAACGTTACCCCAAGAACCCCAATAGGCGCACCAAAAGATAAAGATAGCGAGAACAACCATGGAGGCAAGAATATGATGCACACAGACACATCCAGGGCCTGGGAAAGGAGCGCTGTGCCGATAATAATCGCTACCTAGTTCAATAAGGCTTTACAAGGGCATGCAAAAGGGTATACAGTACAGACTCGTCTGAAATGCCCTTCCATAAGCCGTACTAATTATTGGTTAGGAGGGCTTTACGTGTGGGTCAAGTATAATAACTCATCACTTTTGACGGGCAAGGGAACATTATCTGTATCATAGTAGTTCAACGTTGATTGGTATAGAGTTGTTGGCTAAGACTGGCACAGAGGGAAAAGGAACTTGTGGCTACTAGAGAAACTAACTTTATTCCTGTTCACTTTGTACCTGAAAACACCTTGAGGCCCTTCAGCCATCTAAAGTTCATCCAACCCCATATGCTTGACGCATCCCTAGACCCATCCAATTTCTCGCTGTATCGGAACCATCGCTTCAGGCGCTCTGTGAAGGCTGTATGCATAGGTGCTACTTCTGGACTAACTCGCGTGAAAGCGCCGAATATTGAGAAGATCCTCAAAACACGGTTAGCCGACGAAATAATATTACTTCAAGAGCTTACAAGCAATGGCACGTGACCAACTCACTGTCATGATTGGCCTTTTTGATCATCAGCTTATGCTGCCCAATCTTTGGGTTATCCTGGAGCTCTCTAAGAAGCTCCGGTGACTTGAGTAATGGATGGAGCTCAATGATCTGTGATTTCAGTTCGCCATTCTCCATAGTCACTCGCGCTGTGACCTCCTCACCACTTGGGCTATCAGCATAATATGTACCAAATGGATCAGATCACATACAATATATCCTCGTTTGGTGAGAAGGTCTGCCATCTAATATCAAACGGTTGACTCAGATCTGCTTCACCACTGTCACTATCTTCAAGATTGCAGATCACCAATTCGCCTTGCACAAGGGATTTTTCGAATTGCCAAAGTTCCCGTTCTGTATCCCAATAGGCGCTTGAGACCACCGCTCCGGGACTAACCTGGGACATGTTATTCTTTAGAGCACAATCTATAATGCACATTGCACTGGCTTCCAGTCGTGATGGTACCCAAGGGCTCTGACGAGGTTTAGACGTGAAAATATTCTTAGAATAGTGCGGATGGCTTGCCATAAATTAATAGTTCGGTAAACCGAACAACTTTCCTGATTACGTGAATAAGTCAAAATGTTCACGATCTTTTCCTGCGAATCAAATATATCCCGGTCATGCCGAGTGAAAGTATGTTCTCCAACCAGTTCTTTGGAACTAGCTGGTGGGTCTCGTGAAATTGTTACTACCATAAGTGGCAAAAGCTGTTTCTGTACCGTTGGATACGAAGATGGAGTTAGCTCCCCTTACTGGGGCTTCTCTTTACCGGCCGAGGCTCATTGTCATATATAGGGCGTTGAAATTCTAAGCGTTGTATATTGGGCAAAACCCTCTTCTATGTGCGGCTGATCTGTAATGTATGTCAGAGCCCTTGTGAAATGGGTGGATGCCGAGGGCTAACCGGCTTCGTTGTTAAAATCTTCAGTAGAGTTGATCGTTGTAATATGAGATTAGACAATACTTTACATCGATTGCCCCAGTCCACGCTCCATTTCATTGACCACCTGACGCAACGAAATTCGAAGACCGTCTAATGAATTAAGGAACTCTGAGTGAGTCACACTCCCGTGAACTAACATAAGCAAGTGCTGGTTGGCGATGGAGGACTTGAAATGCAGGTCACAGAGCTTTGCTACCCATTTTTTTGTCTTTCCAGCCTGCAGTAGACGCATGTGTATCATTTTTGCCAGGGCAATAAAGATCTTCTCGAAGTTTTCAAACGTCCGTTGGAAGTCAAGATCTAAAATATCGGCTTCTTCCCTAGG
Source organism: Aspergillus arachidicola (assembly GCA_009193545.1). Lineage (NCBI taxonomy): Eukaryota > Fungi > Ascomycota > Eurotiomycetes > Eurotiales > Aspergillaceae > Aspergillus > Aspergillus arachidicola. The sequence goes on along the minus strand of ML737231.1, from coordinate 33,740 downwards.
AACCAGTTCAACAAGCAGATTAATATCACAGAGAAATAGCCACGTGCCAACTAGAGCTGGAAACTCGCGTAGTAAAGCCTCATCATGTCCAATCCTTCGAAATCTTAGGTTTGTATACCTATGCAGCTCCCGAGGCGGCTTTTGCGATAGCCTCTCTACCTGGAGACAGTATCTGAAGAAATTCATTATATTTGTCGTTTGAGGACTATGGCACTGAACACTGTCCAGGAACTCCTTTGCCATGCAGTGCATCACAAAGGTTATTTCGCTCTCTTTGCAGGCTACGGCACCTGTAGTGGCGGAATGCACTGCCTTGGCACATTGTATCTCATTGTCAACGGTCGACTGCGGCTTGCGTGCTGAGAGGCTCAGCCAAAGGCCAATTCCAAGAGAAAAGCTGACTAACTCAGTGGAGTTGAGGAGCATCGCAACTGCATTTCTTGCCTTTCTAGTTAGCGGCTCAGAGGGCAATGCTTTGCTCGTTCCGGCGAGGTAAGGACGTATGCCTCCAATATGGCGGATTAAATCCGGGTGCACATGAACAGCGAGAAGATCCCTTATTTTCTATCGTCAGTTAAGTTCCACATGGGGTTCAGTAGCGGCAGCAATTGCGTACTCAAATGTATGAAGGACAATGTTTATAAATCCAGGGGACGACATAATCTAACTCCAAAATCTTTCGTGGTGACTAGTGTCGGGCGGTATTATGGCAGATGTAGAAAGAAAACCAAAATATGAATAGCTAAATGGTTTATCTTATAGGAGAGCTCTTGGATCTATAGAGAGATTAGTCAAGACACAAGAAAGCTAGTGGTTGTTAACCTAGGATTGGGGTGATCACTCGTAAAGAAGCCCCTGACCAGGATTTATATTAGCTAGTATTCGCCTAAAGGCTAGATACATGCACGATCATACCTTAGAGTTCCCTATATGTGATCTTATGCCTCACCCAGATACTCCACGACTCGAGCACCCTCCATGTCTAAACTACTTGAGAAGCCTATTTTAAGATGTGGCACGACGTCAAGCTTGCGCTTTATTCTGGTGTTTCTTCGTAGTCTGACTTGCTAACTTTTCCTTTCCACAGATACGACTAATAGTCACAGGCCGTTGCTGGTAGCCTCGGTGCGCATGGCTTTTATCGTCCTATTCTCCCCTACGCATAAAGTTTATAGAAGGATTAAAATCAACGCCGGAGTTTTAAGTATATGAGCAGCAGAGAATATTATTCAACGTAATTCTTTCGTGCACTTGATTAGGTTATCAAACACCATCAGAAATCAGACTTCATGACCAACAAAGAAAGCTAGCGAAGCAGTTACCCCTGTCCTGGCCTTGACCAGAGAAGCCTTCTTGTCCCCACATCTTCGCATACATTTCTGAATGTCAAACAGCGCCCGCCATTGGTCAAAGAGCATTGTCCAGGCAGACGCGGCCCTCCTAAAGAACGGACATCCCTATCTAGTAATAATAGTTCGATAATTACAATACTTTCTGATTGTGGTAAGTGCACGCTGAGAAAGCACTAACGGGGGAACGAGCCCTCATTCCGAACAATCAAGAGATCTCCAAGCTGATCGATTTTACCCTATCGCCATCAGATTTCGCGGCCGTGTCCATGTCGGGCAAATCTTCTACTCTAGCGAACGTCCTAGTGTTATCTACCTACTGTTCACAGATAAACGGATTGTGTTCTGGCTAAAGCTCGCAGAGGTCACTTCTATGGGCGGTCTCCTACCAGAACCCCTCCTTATCGTAATAACCCACCAACTTGGCTCACTAGAACTTACACTGGTTATCGGATCATTACGGATGTCTGTTACCAAGGAAACGTTTTTGGACGCGATGTCCACACAACATACATTGACACCAGGCTCCGAAGGAAGCCAGATTACGCACTAATATCCACGTAGAACACCGCTAACGACAAATTTTGCCCTATCAGGATGAAAAGACTGGGTTTTATCCCCGTCTGGGTTCGTATACTTTTGCTAGTTTCTGGGGCCATTGCGGTGGCGGCCATTTATGGATGCGGCCACCAATCTGCTGGGGTACGATCTAGCTCGATCAATTCGGTTGGCTTGGCATATCCTCACTACGTAGTGACCCACTTATCTTAAAAGTCTCTTTCTATGATAGGTAATATGAATGAATCATCATCATACCCTCTGCATAGTGATCCGGTTGGGCTGTTTCTACTCTACCGAGACCAAAAAGCACGAACGCCAAAACGAAGCAATCAATAGGATATGGCTTCTAGGGGCATCTCTACATGTCAAGAGTGATGTAATCTCACAGCTACAGGAGTAAGTACCATCTAGCCATTTTTCACAGGAGTACGGTCACCCCGCCACATTATCAAATAACTCGATAGTTGCGAATATGCATTATGTATTGGTTAGAAGTCCATGTAGATCCTACCCTCAATACCAACTAACAAGCACAGTTGCACAACTATCAGACTCACGAAATAGTCACAGCTGCTAGTATGGAGTTACCGTATCATCCTTCCGATGACATCTCAATGTCTGTCATATCCAACCAGTCTAGAGGCGTTGTGCCGGAGTAGATAGATAACTGTATAATTAGGTCTCACTGCTAGGTCTGATTCGATGTTTGATTGTAGGCTTAGTAGGAGACGGTCCGATTATAGGTTGGTTCATGCAATATTTGGGATATGTTAATATTTCATTTGCTTCGTTCTGTGTGCTATAGCTCTGTGTCTATGTAGGATTGCCCACCACTTTTTATTACACTTATTACCAGTGACATATATGGATCGGCGCCTTCCCCGCTTGGTCTGTTGAGTCTTATTCTAGCTACCCACGACACATAGAAAGGGGTAAGCCAAAGAACCCTTGCCCTTGCATACAAATGTGTAGTGCGCTGAAGTGTATCTCCCTCCATTAGTTGCTAAGGCTTTTTCTTCCCCCAGACTTCTACGTCAGTCTTGACATTACTCGGAAAGTCATCAGGAATACATACAAGTGAACATCTCAAATTCTAATTGCGTTCAAAACTCGCTCATTTGCTATCATCGCTCACAAGGTATATATTATTTTTCTTATATAGATAGCCGAACTAATTAACAGCCCGAGTCTATAGACGACCCCCCTCTCCTTTCTCTCACGCACTACAACTCCTGCGCCTGACGAATGGGTGCAGCTAGCGATATCGAATCCTAGCCCCATCTTGATCGGATTGTCTTGGGTACTTTATCAACTACCTTGTCCTGGAGGTCCTAGCTAGACTGCAGGGCCTTCATCATAGGGATACTCTCCATTAGAAACAACATGAGAACTCGTGCCCTTCCTCAGTCAACACGCCACATGCATAACGTGCCTTCCAGTAGCTTCCATGTTCCATCACATTCGACAGAGACAGATAACCTACAATGGCGTCTTTATCCATCTAATGAAGGTAACTCTGCGGAACAACGTCGTGTTTGTGTTGTTCTTCCACCACTAATTCCACACGGGAATCCTGCTATGACCAATTGCGAGTTGCCACTCCCTCTAGGTGATCCATATAATAGGCAAGGAAACATTCATGGTCAAAGACATACCCTTATGGAGGCAAACCAGCCTTTTCGAGGTCCAATGTATGAGAAGCCCTTTGATCCAGCCCCGCACGCTGCGCTGCCTGAACATCGACCTCAGGTGTATTTTCCACAAGAACCACGTAGTAACAGCGATGCCCCGCCTCCATTACCTCCGCACTCAAAACATTCGGCTCCATGTTCAACTCTCGTTCTACCTATTTCCCATGCCCCAGCATCGTACGATTCTGGCTCCTACCAAAGCCAGACCTATGGTACGCGCCAGCGCAAGGGTGCACGGGCACAACAGGTAAAATGGCTTTCGTTACTCATATAGCGGCCTTTTTCATTTCCCTTCTATATTGAGAAAATTTACTGATACTTTTGGTTGACCCACGGTTGAAGGCTTGCGAAAATTGCCGGGCAAGGAAAGCGAAGTGCGATGAAGGAAGGCCGTCATGCAGCCATTGCAAGGATAATCGCCTAAGCTGCTTTTACAGAGAATTTCCTCATAAAAAGTCTGTATTTCCAGGCCTTCTAGTTCAATACTCTATTATCGGCGGAAGACCTCTGACAGGCGATGCAGATACGATAAAGGGACACAACTCCTGCTTGACCGAATACAGTCATTTGAGGACGAAGTAATGAATAGATTCGATTGCTTAGATCAACTTAACACAGAGTATGGGAGCCAATTTAACACAGTCCTGGCAAAGATTCAAGATAGCTCTGCACCCAAGGCACCACGGACATCAATAGTCCCTGAGTTGATGAAGAAGGACTCGCTAGATATGCTGCAACGACCCAAGGCCAAAGGCGATAATATTGCTACAGCTCTGAAGCAACTACCGGAGTGCAGTGAAGCAGCCACTAATCAAGGCGTACGGCCTGGCGAGTATGGTGAGCTCTCAATTCCTATAGAGCATACGACAGCAGCACATAAGTTGCTATTGTGGCCTTCTATCCAAAATTTACTTCTTCCAGCAAGGTATGATGACGATTATGTGATGAAACTCGAAGAACAAAGAGGTCTTATCTGTGTTTACGGTCGTGGGGAGGGGGACGAGACCAGTGAAGATAATAGCCTGTCGGCAGCACCAACAAACTCCAGTACGGGCTGCGATGAAGACAAGCCATACTACGCAGCAGCCTCCCCTGGTGACCCCTGGAGTGTGGAAGCAAAACAAGAACAGGCTAAACTTGCAAACAAAGGGATTGATGAGAACGGTATCCTAACCGCAGATGCTGACGATGTTCACCGCTACTATAGAAGTTATATGAAGCATATGCACCAGCTTCACCCATTCCTTGATCACGGCTATTTGGAGAATATGATTAACCAGTTCATTGAGATTAACTGTCCTCAAACATGCTCTGCGGCAATCTCTGAAGTGCCTAATAAACACGCTAATGATTTTCCTCGGGGTAGGAAACGGAAGAACTCATACGAAGACTTCAAAGGCACCGGATGCGATGTGCAACTCCATGCAGGGCAAGGAAGCTATCAACGCATTGAGTACTCCGTTCATAATGCGATTATTCTTTTGGTCCTCGCCCTTGGCAGCATCTGCGAAGCCAGCCCTGTTCCTGGGCCGGTGACAGACTACATTGTGGATTTTCGGCAACAGATAATACCTGGCCCCGCGGGATCGGACTATGGCCCTCACCCGCAAGGCGGTAGTTATGTCATAAATAACTGCAGCCCTACATCCCCTCCATTGACGGGTGGCCCGCGAACTGGAACGGGAAAACTTCCGAGATCGCAAGACAACCAAAACCTCAAAAATGTTGATGTTATTCCTGGTCTGGCCTTTTACGCATACGCCACTCAGATCCTCGGAAGCATCCAAGGATCAAATGGCCTACTCCATATCCAAGCAGCCTTGTTAGCGGGACTTTATACAGGCCAGCTGGCGCACCCCTCCCAGAGTCACGGGTGGTTTCATCAAGCCTCCAGAGCTTGCGAAGTCCAGATTCGGTCGTACGTTTTGCCCTTTCCATTCAAGTGATAGTATGTGGTACTAACTTGATTCCCAGAAAGCGTTACAGGCAAATGCCTGATGGGCCTGTTAAAGACCTTTATGATTTTGCGTATTGGACATGTCTACAACTGGGGAGGTATGATGGCTCCTGCGATCTTCCCATCCCGTTTACTCCCTTCTACAATATCTTTCACATACTAATCTTATGCCTAGCGAAATACCAGCAGAGCTTGACCTTCCTGCTAGTGGTATATCGCGATTACAAGATTTTATTTCTCTACCAAAGGGTCGGTTCACCTTGAACCTCCCCAATGAAATTCCTGCTCCAAGTACAATGATTATGTTTTTTTACTCAGCTCAAATTTATCTGAGGAAGATTCTAAACTGTGTTCTCACGGATCTACACAAGGCTGATAGTAAGAAATAGACATCCGCAACTGCTTCCTAATTGAAGAATGCTGAGAAAATTGTCCACAGAGCAAAATCTAACTCATTGGTCATTACATATCCAAGAGGCTTTAAACACGAATCTCGAGTCGTGGCGAAACAGTCTTCCTCCAGCGATGAAGTGGAAAGACACCGATCCACCATCAAAGGATATCAATGTCGCTCGGATGCGAGCTATGTACTACGATGCACGTTACATCATTCATCGTCCTTTACTCTATTACGCCCTTCACCACTATCGACAAGTGGATCTTTATGCGTCCTCAGATAGCCTGCCTACGAAGGTTACTGCTATGACTACTTTTAAACCCCAGAATCTAACTTCTTCACTAAACCATGACCAGAGTGTTACAAATCAGGCACAGCTATCAAGCGGCAAGTACCCTTCACCTGGGCTTACTCGAATTGCGCATCGCGACCTTCCTATAAAGCTACGAAGAGCTTGTACAGTTTGCATTGAATCAGCTATATTAAGCACGAAGGCCTTTGATGGTATCGAGGGTCGTCCAGTGGTGACCAATATCTTCGGTACCGCCCATGCGTACGTGAACATCAACTGCAAGTCATCTATGCCTACCTTGGAGCAAATCAGCTGACATTGTTTCTCTCTTTCCATAGGCAATTTGGGAGCATGTTGGTATTGTCCGCCACATATATGTCCAGCCTCTCTGAACTAGTGGATAGAACTAAACTTGAGGAACTCCTTCGGCGAACAATCAAATTTCTTCTCCAAAGCCGTAATATTTCACCTAGTCTGCGAGCCGACGCACGAATCCTTACCGAGATATACGAGAAAATCTTTGGGGAGCCTCAGAATTAAGCTTGACAATTCCGTCTATATTGACTTTTATCTTTTAATCGCCGATACGGTTTGAGCATGCTGTGTCTTGCTTGTATCAAGACTTATTAAAATAATACATACTCCTTCATCTCTATTTCGATATCACTGAATAAAGGAATGCTACATTGGGTCTCGGGTAATCCAGCCTTCAGCGCAGATAAATATTAACTTTTTCCCCTGGCCACCCAAGCCCAACAAGAAAGTCTACGTGGCAATAGTTGTAGGGCTCTCTGTTCTTCGAGAGTGAGTGCTGCACGGGGGCGGCTAATCCATAGCCCGCTCGCTTGTATTTACCGCTCCTTCGTATACCTTCGTATTAGAACCACAGCAGGACAGGGAGGTAATAGTAAATCCTAATCGCCTCTTGGCTTCTGGTTGGACTGATTCAAATTAGATCCACTCTTTCCCTACCGCCTGACGTATCGTAGTACTGACACTTATAATGGTTGTATTAAGTATCCTTGAAATTTATCTGCGGGCCAACTCTTTTACCCTGCCGCGTTTATGCGAGGGCTGGTTGGCTTATTTGGTTGGTGGATAGATATGGGCCGGTCCTACAGTAGGTTCTGGTGGGTCACATCGGTGGGTCACTACGTAGGGAAACTTTCTGATGGGAGCCACAGCACTAAAGTATCTCTCTTCGCCATCCTCACTCAACACCCTCGCAGATCGGTTTCTACTGCGGTTAATACGATGTACCAGGCTACTTCCCGCCACGAACAAATTCTTTATGCCTTAGAGATAGTGTCTAGTCTAACAGATGACGAACTTCGGGAATACAGGGAAGATATCAAGCCCGCGCAGCAGCGACTAAGCCGACGAAGTCGCTCATTGGATGCCATGGCTTTTCTGAACAAAGCCTTGGAAGGGTTTCCGATTGTGGAAGCCTTTCTCCACGACCAAGGTGATCTGACACCAATTATCCTTCGGGCAGATTATGGCAGTGGCGATACCAATCCTATGATTGCATTTATAACAGGAAGTACGGGTAATGATCCGCAGAAGTGGCTGTTGCGGGCTTTGGCCAGAAGGAGTACAGTTCGTTCTATGCTTAAGCGGCAGTCCAACACTAAGGCGTTCCTTCGAGCGAATCGGTTGCCTAACACGACCTCGGTTAGAAATTCTATTAGTGATAGTATAAAGCCAGATCAGCTCGAGAAATCTCTCGGCGGCTCAGGAATTTGGCTTATTCTCATGCCAGTGCTTTCGCTGTTCACCCATGTACCACAAGCGGAGATTACTGTAATCTCACAACTACTGTTATACGATGAGCGCTTTCATTCACTCAGGAGGGCCGTGTTAACATGGTCACGCTGCTTCGACCGATGCCAGGCGTTATTTGACCTCCAGATACGTATGTAGCGTCACTTCCCGGACAAAGTTACTAGCTACTAAGACGTGGAGACAGGCAGGCGCAATACGCTGGGACAGAGATGACCACCCGGTCAGGAAGATATGGTGTTGGATAGAGACCTGACGATGTCTATGTATCAAATCCAGTGCAGCAGATGCTAGAGAAGCTAGGATAGCGAGTATAATACTAAGTGTCATGCTCGCCACTGGTTAAAAGATCGCCGGCATTGTAAGCGACCACAAGAAAGTCCAGGCTATTCCGGTCAAAATGCAGACCCACAAGATCCTCCGAATACCCCATCCACATTAATATACAACCCTTAGATTGGTTGTATTCAATCCAGAGTCCACCAGCAGTGATAAGAATTTGGTCAGCATGCAAGTGAATTTCATACGCGTGCAACCCACTGTTCCGTAACTCCTGCTCCGATTTGATTTTATGGGACCCAGGGTAAACCTTGAACATTCCATTTTCCGGTCCAACTTTACCCCCTAAGGGTCTCCATATGGAGATCCCATCCGAACAAGGGTGGGCTCGCCTTAGCTGCGACTCATCCTCACGCTTGTGTTTACCGGCAACGAAATGAGAAATAATAAAGGGGCCTTGTATCATAAGATCATGATCTCTGCCAAACCGCGCCACAAGATTGATGTCTAGCTGCGAAGAGTATCAGCTGTCAACTGAGATAGAAAGACAAGAAAGTTAGAAGGGGTAGAGAGGGAAGCTACATTAAAACCAAAATTCATGAACTGTATCCATAATTTCTTGGTTGGCACCCCGTATGTGCGCCAATCGAAAAAGCATTCGGTACCCGGATCGGGTAGGCCATGTCGGTTGTTCCTCTCAACGGATTCTTTGACCTGCTGTACAAAGGTCCCGTTAGGCGCTGGTTTGCTAGTAATAACATAGTAGCCTTTGTTGTCCATTTTCTCAAGTTCTTCAATATTATCTTCATTATCTTCTTGTAGAAAGTCCGAAAATCCTCTGAATGGCATCTTGGCGGAGGGGTTGATGATGTAATCAAGGTCCAAAGTTTAACTCTGATTGGTTCAAGGTTATGAAGACTAATTTTGACTTGGGAGACAAGATCGGCTCCAAATGAGACAGGATATGAGATCTATTAATACTTTTTAAAAGTAACGGTCATACTGAGTGGTCTGGAAAATTCCTCCTGTATTTTGATTATACTCCACCGAAGAACACGCATTTGATATTGAATACATCAATAAGGCGCTAGTCATACATTCTGTTTCTGGCTACCATCGATCAAACCAGGCATTCCTCTATGCCTACGTTGGAGACTGCTTGGTAACCGTCCCAGTTTCCGAAGACAAATGGATGATGCGTAACCTTGATAGGATAGTCATACTCCCAAGGTAGATCCAACCTCGTTCTGCGTCTTCCAATTACACCATTCCATTTATTTAAGGCGTAGGGTTATATATAAACGTTTTACGAACATTCTTGTAGCGGCAAGGAGCTCAAATATTTCATCTGATGAGAGAACCCCCAATAATTCTTTAATGTACCGTATGGTTGCAAGGGACCAACCTAGCCTTCAACTGTGTAGTCGCAACAGCGAGGCCTAGAAATGGCTGATTAAGCTTTCCCGCTGAAGTTGCTTTCAAAGGTTTCTATATGCAATTAATCTTGTAACTTGCCCATCTGTATCTATGGCCCAGCTAATCTAAGCATTTAATCGAAATGGAGTCTTCCGTACTCTCAAGCAAACGCTCATTACCTATGAGCTATCCGTCATACTCGTCAGTGTATACTGCCGTCATACGTTTTAGCCGCTGCTATCCAATCTCCATCATATGATAATACATGGGCGGCTGGCTTACTGGCTACGTTAACTGAACCATAAAAGAATAATGTAATACGTATACAGTTCCCATTAACTAGATCGGGCAATTGTTATGACATTATACATCAAACAAAACTTGACATAATCCATTTCTAATTTAGCGTGGCGTGGCATTTAGGGGTTGGGAACAATATCCAAGAGCATAGGGTAGAAACCGATCTTGAAAATATCTGTAAAGCCATCGTCAATAAATAACAGATTACTGTACATAAACATACACAAGGACTAGATAGTGGCATCCTGCATATCGCCTAGCAAGGGGTGAGGGTATGAATTCACCACCATCTGTAAAGCCACTGCTGCGCTTGACCAAGCCAGTCTACTCTTCTCGGACCCTTTGCCGAGGCAACACTTCCGCAAAGACATGCCCGTCATATTCCTAGCGAGCTGTAGACCAATTTGAGATGCAGGTTTTCAGCGCTAATACCACTGGATGATATACCCGTGACATAGCCCTTTTGAGTATATTCACGTATAACAGTAGATCTATACGCCGTCAGAGCATGATTGTGTGCTTTGGCTTTTTAAAACTTACACCCACAATGCACAAGGGCACAACCAGTGCTCTGTTCTATTTCCAATATGTTGAAACCGTGGAGATAGCAACGCACAATCTTTCACTCTTTGAAGGCCGGGATCTGTTTTGACGGCGTACGTAATAGTATGTCAGGATCCCTATTACCGTGTTTATCCCACTCAATACCTGTCTCAGTTAGGCTGGCGCTGGTCTCAGTGCTCTGTTGCTTGAAGATTAAGAACCAGTGGGATTCGCAGCGTTTAGCTCGTCCAGATGCACACATGACGGAGATTGTGCTTCCTGCACATTCTGCATCAATGGGTCTAGTCCTGCATTTGCTTTGTCAGTTATTCCTTTATTGTTACTGCAGTGCGCGTGGAACATGCTGACTTGCCTTCGAAAAACCGATCGAAATCTCTCCAAGCAATCTCCAATATCCAATTTGATATCCCGTTGTAGAAATTCCAAGAACGCATCAGCATCTTCACCAGAGTTATGTATCCTCCCATATAGAAGTGGAAATAAATGAATGTTCTCGAATGACTGCAATGTCTCCTTCATAGCCTCTGGGCTCATTCGCAAATAATCAACTCGCCGAGATAGATGTTGCCCATCGGGTCCATGGCCTCCAAGCTTGATGAACAAAATACGCTTCGCTCGAACTGTCCCAGGGGGTCCCATTGCCGTTGGTCCATAGTAAATGGAGAAAAAGGCTGAGTCCGGGGATGTGGTTGCCGTGGGCTGTTGTCGTAACTATTTTCCTGTTAACCAAAGAAGAAATTTATATTTCTTTTGGTCTGAGAGTCGCGTTACACGTGAAATGAACACAGTACTGCACTTTTTTGTCCCTCTCATCACACGATATGTTGACCAAAACATTGGGATTGTACACCAAATCGTTTATTCCAGTCTCTTGCATAACCACACGATCAGAAAATGCGCGCAAGGTTTCGTCTCGCATCTCAACATCTCTAGGACCACATGTAAAAACCTGCACAGGGTAGTTTAAGTTAGAAGGGTCAAAGATATTGATGGCCACCCATAATTCATAGATTTTCCCGTCGAGAATACATTTGTTGCCCCTTGTGCTCTGAAAATACAGAAGGGGCGTATCGACAGTGATAGGTTCGTCTCCCATTACGAGGTTTAATTATTAGGATAATATATTAGAAGCTGAGGCATAAGGAGCAAGTCATTTAAAAGGAAATAATAGATACGTTCATCATTTCCTCACCTCTGGTTTTTTTTTTTTTTTTTTGAGTAGTATTCCTATTTGCGGAAGTACTCAAACCAAATGCAAGGGAGACCCCGAGGTGACCGTAAGTGCATTGGATCCGTAACATACTACTGAACATTTTTAGCCGCGCCCTTTCGATAGTTCTCCCGGACCCTGATGAGATCTTCGCCTAGGTCTCCGTGCTTGAACTTTCCTCTTGGCATTTCATTAATCTAGTTTTTGGTCCTGTGCCGATGGATTACCTCCACGCTATATAGTGGTAATATCTTGATCAGAAACCTAATCTCCATTTCTCGTACCGCTGACCACCGGGAATTATGCCCTTGTACTCTGAAACACATTGAACAGCTAATAAGCGGAAACTCACTCTGGATGGAAGAGATAAGCGGGACATAAACGAAGGAGTCAATACGCACAGCTTATCATCTGACCCCCGAGACCTTTACAAATTTCGTAATCCTCCAAGAGCTGTAAGCCACGCTCTGACTCGCGAAGCACCCTTTCCTCAAAATCAATTGTCGGGAAGGCAGTAACTTGTGCCACCTCCCCAAATTTGTTGAAATAGCACACACTCTCTTGGCATACTATCCGGAAATGGCTGTTGCCAATCTTTCCCTTTATGTAGTGTCTACGAAATACAAGACGTCCATCGACTTCGGTCTCTCCGTCCTTGAGTAGCGAGGCTAGAGGATCTATAATCTTGGTCAGTGTGCTTACAATTCACTAGCCATGCAACCAACCGACCTTGGGAGTATATATTGTTAGCCTTGGGTGAAAAGCCAAGGCAACCGAAAAAGGACGACAAAGCTGCAAGCAGGGAAGGCATGACTTTGTATTCTAGCACGTAGAGTTAACCAGTATTGGGAGGCATACAGCGCGAAGCTGTAGATACTGAGAACACACGGTGCCACTTTATAGTAAACTTATCAGTAGCCTTCCTAGAGAAATGACTGTAAAATTTAATAATCCGATATACGCTATTCCAGTATTTTCTGCTGTGTTCTTTAACCAAAAATGGTCACGTCGGGTCGCAATTGCACCAGGACAGCTGCTTACATGAACTTGAGAGGCACCCCATAGAGTAACGAGAAAGAAGTCTGCCGCTAGATATTCCCTGGCAGCATATGTCATTGCCTTTCCAAACGTCGCTCACTGAACAATAGTCCCCATCCCAATAACGCGTGATTACATCACGGAGAACTAGGCCTTCTACTTTTGGATATTTTCTCTTGCTGATGAGATGCCCTCACTCTTCTCATTAATTTTCTGGCCCCAGAGTCTCCTCCAGTTCATGATAAGGCACATTCCTTGACTCAATTTCAAATAGAAGTGAGCCAAAAGCGAATATATTCATTTTGACATCAGGCGCAGACCCTGGCTGATAGCTATACCACTCGCAGCACACCAATGCAGGTTTTGTTGGACCAGCAAAGTCGATAAAACCTATATGGCCTGACCGATCCAAAATCAAATTATGACAACTAAAATCTGCATGTATGATACCTTTACTATGTAGCGCAGACCTTCTGCAGCTTCTAAAGCCCATTTGGGCCTATTATGTATCGATATTTGCCCCTGTACTAGATCCCGTAATTTGTACAGGCACATTAACAGTGTATGAGCAAAATCTCGGAATGAGGCAGTGCTTGAGTGGATATATCTCTGGGTGCGTAAGCGAAAGCTCAGCGTCGAGTCTCCAGAGGTCTCTTCGTCAAGAAGGACTCCTTTTCTTTGGTCTAGCACCTCCTGGCTCTCTTCTAACGTAGGAATTTACTACGTTCAAGTACCAGGCCTTTATTTGTCACTTCATGACAAAATGCGATACTGGGGTGTTTCTCCAGCCGCTCATAAGCATAGATCTTGGCATTGTAGGTCTGACGAGCTAAGTCGTCGGGATTGTCGGGGCGCTTCTTGGACAAGAGACTTGTGCAGCAGATCATATTGGGCGAGATTCTTATCTTTATTTACCGAGCACATCTTTCTACGTACATCTCTATCAGCTAAACGAGCCATTATATACTATTCGCTAGTCAGTAAGTTCTCCAAGATGAACAAGTTTAGGGTAAATGCAGGGTTTACGGACGGGATAGAAAGTGAGCACTGAAAGGATTGAGGACAACAGGCGCTCCGCATGGGGTATGTCTACTATTGGTCCTGCCTGCGACCGTAATTTCTTTACATAAAATACGGGGGCAATCCAGACCCACTTATGGTTTTCGAAAACCATAAGTGGGTCTGGAAGCGCTATAGCAACTCTGGTGATGATTGGACAATGAGCTGTCCACATCTTCATATCGCTCCCCTGCTGTCAACTTGCCCAAGCCTCAAGGCGCTTTAACGTACCCTTTCTCCTTTACCTCTCGGCCAGAAAATTCTGGGGTAGATATCGTGCGTAAGAGATGATGGGGGAACCCAGGCTTTAATATAGGCATGTTGTTGTCAGCGTCTCTGATGTTTGTACTCTATGATGCGATCTGATGGCTCGTTTAGCGCGTATTAGCTACTCGATGGTAGGGTGAGATAATAGCGGACAACTTACTAGCGATAACGTGACGAACTAGCGGCTAAGTTAGGCTACGATAAAGAATCTCTGAATGATCAAAATAATTACGACTCAGCATACCACCTTTCTGGTTGTTTGTTCATAGATTTATTAGTCAAGGGATGGATCTCGTATCAGCGCTGAAGACTCTAAAAGCATCAGATGACGGTGTGCTTCAATCTCACAAGATACAGACGATTCTGATTCTACGAGATGTGGGTCACCGTTTGCAAACCCGCATTCTACCAACACCTCTTGATCCTTCTCCTACAAACAGCGAGGCAGAAGACGACTCTTCCGTGTTTACAGAGAACTCCGAAAGAGGCCAGCTTTGGCATAGCTCGTTTGGAACAAGGCTTCCTGACACAGAGTCCGACAAAAGCCCACCTCCCAGCACCTCTATCATCACAACAAAGAAGCCGAAGCGCACCAAGGGAGAAACTTTACTCAAAGCAGTCATAGGCGTTCTGCCATGGATATGGTCTATCAGGAACGAAAATGTCCTTGATCTAATCGGGCGTAAACGATCTGCTTCAACTGACCGTCGAACTGAGGATATAGCACGAGTCGTTGGTGATGCCGATGCTAGACAAGAGGACAGGCTACTCCGAGCCTGCGCATTGATATCTTATGTATCCGAGCTTGGTTCTTATGAGAAGAGCCATAATAAGGACTCCAGGGTGAATCAACTAGCGCAACTTGTTTCCTCTGGACATACTAAAACAGATTCATTTCACGAGCGGAAGGGAAGTGTAATTGCACAATTTGTCAGGGACACGCCTGTTTTCAAGGAAAAGGAATCAATGATTCGTCGCGCAACTGGCAATGGTGTCAAATTGCACGTACTGAAAAGACTCATTGAGGAGAGGCTAAAGAGCCAGGGTCTTCCACACGAATGCGACGCAATCCTCCATGTCTTAGGTTTGGTCAAGCATCGAGTTTTCGGAACAACGTACGAGAACACGCTCGATTTCGTGGATCTCTTGTTTGCCGAGGACACACTTGTAACATTACCATCACCTGATGACAAGGAACCAAACAAGGATAGCTTGTCACAGATACATGTTCTCGACGTTATCGGGGCACTATCACCATGGTCGAGAGCCTTACAGAAGAGTTATGAAGGTTGGTCTGCACCCGATATGGAAAAGTAAACACTCACAAACCACCGCAGAGGCCATTTCGGATGTCTCTGTGTCCGACTGCCCACATCCATACAACAAGCGCGCGCGGGGAACCCAGCGCAATGATATCATAGGCTCCGCGAGATTCGCAGGAGACAGTGATACCGCTACGCATGCATCACTTCATCTTCACAATGGGACGTCCTCTATGCCACAATCACAAGCGTTCAGCAGCATTTGCAATCCTGAAGTTCTATCACATAGGGTGGAAACGCGTATGCCGATGGTCGCCCCGAGAGAAGCCCAATACGTCTGCAGAAATGAACCCCAGAACCCATCGACTGGATGTTTCAATACCCCACCTCATAGTTTGGTACACACATGGGCTAGGAATGGTGCGATTCCGGACGTGAATAGTGATACTATGGAAAGGACAGAAGCCACACAGCAAGGGCTGGGCGTCAACTATGAAAATAATCAAAATACCAGTGTCCCACCCCTCCAAGCGCCACAAACGGTTATCGATATGCAGCAGCAGCAGACCAACGCACAGGTAGACATGGAAGCACCCGCTGCGCTGATTCCCGCAAATTACCCCCAAGTATACGCCTCACCATCAGCTATGATACCTGGCGATCATCCTCAATTATACCCATACCAACTCGCGAAAACTATTACACCAGCGGATTTCCCACAGACATTTCTTTTTGACACAAGCCAACGTGTGGATATGTCCACCTTGCAAGTACCACTTTCTCCATGCGCGCCCTATTCTGGGCTACTCGTAGGAATGGAGGGGCATATATAATCGGCAAGAAGTATGATGACGTAGATGTCTAGATCAGGCAGAAGATGGAGGAAATGCTAGGATAAGGAATAATGCAGGCGTGATACGAGGCTCTCGTTCAAAGGCGATGGGGGTGTTAGGACGGAGAAGCGGCTGCGACGGTTCTGACAGAAGTCTGGGTTGGCCAGTAATAGTTGCGACCGGAATGATATATCCCTTTTTCCCAATGCCTTCCTTCTCCAATATCTCTGCGTCCTCCATGACTTTCCATGCTTGGAAGCCATATCCACGAAGGTAGTCTGGGAAATCCTTCGTTGCTCTTACCAGGACCGGTTTAAGGCCAGGGTCATCACAAAAATATAACTCCCTATCACCTTTCTTCCAACTCGCAGTTTTCAGGAAAGAGGCGAGCTCGTCCATGGGCGTCTTTAGTAAGGTTGCGCTGTATCCTTGCCGACAAATGATATTCAACAGTTATTACATACACAGGCATCTAGTGCAGAAGTAATAAGATCAGCAGTTCGGGTACAGTCAAATATCTGTAGGTACGCACTTACAGAGCCACCCTTTTCAAACGGCCTCGCACATGTAATCTCGAATTGCCGTAGCAAAAGTGAGGAAATTTAATGATCTAAATGTTACTTGCGAGTGCGGGATGATGCCTAACAAATTAATTCGGTTGTCAAGAGATGCCCCACTCTCACTGAGGGGTCTCAAATTATTCAATGCCTACTCAGCCATGATCAAACTCTTGTGAAAGATAAAGTTTCCCAACAACTTTTTTCTTATATTTTTCCTTTCCTTTTACCACACTACATGCTAAGAAAATTCATAACCCTGTGCAATACTTTCCCAGCGAGACTCGACAAAACAATAGCGGAATGATCCTAGAATTGCGGAAAACCGAAGAACATTTTCGAAGTTCGACAGAGAAGTGGGGTAGGTGCCGGGCCAGCCACACAGGTCATCGGAACAAAACCCATTCCTGGGACGAATACGGCGTTCTTTTGAAAAGGCTTGAAACAATGATTAGATGATGTTTGAGCTGACCACAAGAAATCGTTTACTGTTTCGTTGGAAAATGGGTCATACCTCACGTGATCAAAGGCTGAGCAGAGTGCCCAACTGGACAATGATTCCCCTACTTTCAATGTCTTGGGGCAGTCTATACCTTAGCGACTTCGCTGGTGTAACTGGATCAACGATGTTTTGCTAATTATGTCATACACACTTCCACGAATCTGGAAAGTGTAGCTGGCCAAAAGTAGACAGGCAAAAGGGACCTCGCCCCATGGAGTGCCCAACTCCAGTGTCTAGGACGAGCTGGAAAAAGCTTGCGAAGAGCCAGAGGACGGAAATAGGTGGGCAGCTTTTCTTAGCAACTCTTCCGCCAGCTGTTTCATTGCTATGTGTCTTATCATACTTGCTCCTCGCGCTCGTGCAATTAAATTATCGTTGAACCGAGATTTTTTATGTATGAAACATGCAGGATCTAGGTTGGAAAAGTTGTTACTGGATTACTACTATTTATTTCGCCCTCACATTTCTGCGATCTTTGACCGATACAGCGCCAGTGTCCACCTGTTCATGGACAGTTGAACACCACATAGGGATCTGCAAATGGGCATTGTGGACAGGCACCTATGTCCAGCCTGAACCATAGATACTATCTTTACTTGCGCGCTCTCTTAGTTTCCTAGCTAATGTGCCAATCCCACCAGGTTTATAATCGCGATGTCCGCCCAGGAGAATGTTTCTGTGACCAAGCTCTTCACTACTCTGATCTTGTTACTGTCAGGGAAGCCACTGCCATGGACCCTCCACCTCAGGAGATGCCGGGTGGAATATCAAGTTCTGTCGCTGGGTTGGATCTCCCTTCAACTACCACGGTGATGGAACAACCGGCCAACGCCCTGGCGCCGCATAACATCGCCCTGGGCCTGACACGTACCTACGCTCCCAGTTGGCGGGTTCCAGACGCCCTGCGGGAATTATATTAGAACTGGTATGGCTGGACTGAATATTAATGAAGATAGGCTAATTCAGTTCCAGGAAGGATGCAATCCTTGCAACACATCAAACTGCTCTCTCGGACTTTACTCCCACCGTCTCCACCACCCCGGATGAGATCACAATTACAGTGGAGAAAGCCTTGGAGCCGGCTGCTAATGGAGATGCGGGGCAACCGAAGTTGCTGGGCTATATCTGCTTCAATCGACACCAGGGAAGTGCGGGATTTACCAATTTTGGGTCTTCCTTGGACTATTCCTGCCTGGAGATAGGGCACACAACCAAGAAGTTGGACAGTCGACTCGCGGGCGGTCACGGCGAGGGCCTGAAGCTTGCGGCACTGGTGCTCTGCCGCGAGAACCACCGAGTGAGGATCGCGGCGAGCGGCTGCTACTAGCACTTTGTCTTCAATAGCAAGTCCAAAGCGAACTTCTCTTGCCGTCAAACTCCCGGCAGGGCTCGACAAGGCCTGGGCGCAGTGAATAGCCAGAGAACGCCTCCAAGGCTCAGTGCCCGAATCAGGGAGGATGTTTCGGTGACGATTGGAGGCCTGCCCTTACGCGAAGCTGACTTCGAGGCGTGGAGGTGCGACACGATTGACCTTGACCTGGCAGCCCCGCGGATCCACACGTTATCAGGCGACCTGCTGCTGGCGCCATCGTACCGCGACCGACAGCGGCTCCTGAACGCCAGCCATGTCACCAGCAGCATCCACGCAATCTGGGAGGAAGCCATCGCTCAGGATGAGGCGGAGACCCTCCCACGCTACCTTAAGCTCTTTTGGACATATCCGTCATCGGCCGATGTCATCGGCGCTGACCGAGTGGTAACCGAAGCGGTTGCGAAGAAGTTGTGGGCCTCCCTGCGGGGTGAGGCAACGGCAGCGGATGTATTCTACCACCCAGAGTCCCGCCGGAATCAGGTACCTTCCCTTTCTGCTCTTTTAAACTTCCCTCTCTAACACCCGTGTCCCAGGACGATCCTATAATCCAGTCCGAGCTGAGGAAGAAACCCAGCGCATTGCCGGATCTTCTGTGGAATATCCTGCGGAAATATGACCTGGTCCGGGAACCCCTGGAGGAGCTCCACAGCCGATTCCGGCATTCACAGGAGGTGGACGTCCCTAACACGACTTTTGGCCGTGGCGTCGCGCGCACACTGCGGGCCCTACTGATGCTGCATCCAAGCATCCGCGTTGTCTTTGTTCGCTGCGACGCGCACACAGTTGATTTAGCGTACCGGGCAGATGAGGACGCCTTGTATGTTCATGAGAAATGGCTTCACCCTTCTGCTCCTCCTGCTCCTGCTATATCGGCCGGTCTTGAGCGTGATGCGACAGTCGACGTGTTTGCATGTCAGCATGTGGTGGAGGAACTGTATCACCGGGCCTTAACCCTGGTCCTCGGGCAGCCTGATGGGGTGCGGTCGGGCCCGAGTATCTGGCAGCTCGTGCAAGTCGCCCAGCAGAAGCTCCGCCAGATGGCGTGCATGGTCCAGGCCTCCCGGACGGAAGTTGCGCGGACACTAAAGGTTTCCTTCTATACAGGCCACAGCCTTCTCTATGTGGATCTACACGGAGCGCAGAGCCACTATCTGGTCGTCCTACATGTCGCAGGGTGTTTGTCGTCCGTGGACAATCTGATTTATAGTGGCAGCCACGATGTGTGTGACTGTCCACGGCAGAGCGTCTCCCTCCTCTCGCGAACGGTAGTTTTCGGCAACCTCAGCCAGGGGCCCTGGATTCCCACAGTTGCCAAGATGCGCGACAGCCCCGGTCTTGGGGAGGAGCGTTTAGGCCACCCCTCTATGAAGGCGCAAGATGGCGCTTTCGATAGGTGTCCCACCGCCAGCCATCGCGCTGTCGGGCTGGGAAGACGCTCCGGTGACCGGAGAGGCCGGCTCGGCCAGCTCGGCTTGCAAGACCTCTGCCCCTAATGCGGTGCGTGAAACCATGCCCTTGGCCGCCGCGGCGGTAGCGTCCGCAGGCAGCCGCCCGCTGGTCCAGATGGAGGATAACCACGATGTGGATGAAGGCGATGAAGGCGATGAAGCGCTCTTTGAGGCTAACACCATTGCTGACGTTGGTAATTTACTTGGAGAGATTACTCAAGGTATCATAGTCTGTGAAAATGAGGAACCCAAGGATAAAGCAGAGACCTCTGGGGTTGACTGGGCTCTTATTAATCCTCCTTTCTCCTCTGGAGCAACCGCGAGGTCGGGGGAAGTAGGCTCTGGGGCTCTGTTGACCAATGGCCCCACAGAAACCTGCAAGAGTGAAGAACAAGGAACGGCGCTGTCCTCGATGCATCAGGTGGTTGGCGATTCTAGTTCGCCTCCAAGTTCTGCACCACAGCCTTTGCTAAACCTGCCCAAGACGGAAACCGCTTGGTGGACAGCCTGGCCCGCACAGGATCACAGACTTGATCCGGGGGATATCACAAATGGGTCGTGTTATAAACAGGTGAGTCGTTCCCTTGACTTCCTTTTGGCCTGGAATTCTCTTTGCTGGGTAAATCCCATGTTTGCTGACCTAAGTCATAGCTCGATGGCTCCTATGAACTACGTGACCAGTACCAGCAATTTACAAGAGGCAAATATGTGCAGGTGACGACTGGGCCTGACGCAAGCTCTGGTCAAACGAGTCGCTGCATTCTCTATATCCATAGAGTCCTTATACCGGTACCAGGGAAGGTAGATTCTCCAAAGCTTATCGCCACACGGTACACTTTCCTCGCCGACCATCATGTTTTGGGATACGGGGCTGCGGATTCCAGCGATAGAGAGCTTCTGCTCCAATTTCAGGACATAGATCAGATGGCGAAGGAGAGTGACGTGGAGTTATTAGGTACACGCGGGATGGTTATCACGCGCGCGGGAGAGTCGGTTCCACAATCACCGGTGACACCCACCCCTGGTAGGAATCTTTTATCAACTAAATCTATGAGTAGTAAGCCGGGCTAACCTGTGCTTCTACAGACTCTAGTACTGGTTTCTTCGCTCGATTTGGTATCCAGGAATCCAATACTATATTTTTTTGCAACGCCGTTGGAGCCGTCACCCCTGGATCAATGCCGATCCTCCTGCTTCTCTCTGTTCCCGGTTGCGGCAGTATTGGACCTTACCCCTGGCGATGCCAATCTCTCCGCTGGCTTTGCACACGCAGGGTATCGGATTCATGCCGCAATTGGCTTCGATGCGGAGCGACATCAATCCTGGAAGGTGAGTAACATGCCGGGGGTAGATGGGCAAAGGCGCCGGGAGTAAATCCTATTAACACAGCGCTAATTATCTCGCAGGTGCAACATGGGATGCCACTGTCTATCCAGGGAATACTACATCAATTATTGCTGACCCAGAAAGCGCCGCAGCTGGTCTGTCTGAATTAAGGAATGCCCAAACGCCTCGGATTGTGACAATCTCCAGTGGAGATTCGGCTGTGGGCCTCGCATCAGATAGGGAACGGCTGGATCCATGCGAGATTGGCAGGCTTGTTGCCCAATCATCAGTTTTAAATGCAGACTTCATTGTCCTGACCCTGCCTCATTCCGCGCTCGGGGGCCTGGGTAACCTGAGAGATTCAGTGACGCACACGGTTAGTCTACTTCTGACGGCAGGATATTCTACTGCCCTTAGAACCGTTTCTCGAGATTCCATGCTCCTCCTCGCAGCACCGGGTAGGACCAAGCCGCAGTGGATTGATGATACACTGTCCGAGTTACAGGATCTGACCGAGCCTCTCGAGCTGGAGGGAGGTGAAAGTGGCGATAACCAGGGTAAACTCGGGGACCTCAGACAGCAACCACTGATTACCGTTACTTCTCCATCGGGGGAGTCTCCAGGGGTATTGGACTCTACAAGTGTTGATGGGCTTCTTACTTTAGAAGGTGAACAAACCCATGGCTCGACCCCTATCAAAGTCGCTTGTAACATAGCCATAACCGTGGGGCGGGTTATTGGAGAGTTCTCGAAGCAGAACCACAGCGGTACCCAGGTGTCTGTGCCCAGCGGTGAAAGGATTAAGAGGCAGAAATTGTAGTTGCATGTTGTTTCCTGTGTTGCTTTGTCCTTGATCTTATGTATATAGTTGTGTGCTTTGTCTATTTATTAACCTGGTTGACGTGGTCCAATATGATATGTTATGCAGAGCCAGTTCCTAAGTGTATACTTAGTAAACTAGATCACTTGATAGCATAATAACTGGCCAAGAGATAGAAACAAGAGGCAGTAATTCTGGACCCCAGTTAATCTTGGCCATTTTACCTAACAAATTTGCTGGCCGCCTAAAATTGCGTTTTCGCCATTGCCTTGGTCCTGAACTCTCTGTATAATTTCCAGAGCCTTGTCAATCTTAGAGCTGCTGACCCAAGGAGAGATATAGGAACCCATCGTGACTGCCGGGGAATAGATGTCACCCTTCCCAATTCTAGCATCCCACCGAAGAAATTTACTTAGTAGCTCATACCAGCCAGTGGCCTCTGTCGACCCCTGGTCTGGCGCATGATGGCTTCGCACAAACGTAACATAATCCGTTGCCACGCCAGGGTCAAGTGTCACGCGACAAGGGGCAGCGCATGGCATCTTTCGCGTTCCAGGGGCCCTGGGGGGTAGTGGATGCTGGAGACATAGCAGCCAAACAGGGATTGCAGGTGCTGTGACCGCAGGGAAAGAAGATCATTGGGTTATTAACTGGATCAAAGCAGACCGGGCAGTCAAGGAGACTGTTGCTGTTCCGCAGGCGATGGACCACCTCTGGGGTGAACCGGCTCGCGTTTAACTCCAGTCCGGCCTTGGCCCTGCAATGGTCATTGACAATCTGTGGCAGTTGAGGGACCAGGAACGGATGGCAGCAAGTCTGCTGTAGAGACTGTAAGAGGCTCCGCACGTGGGAAGTGCCCCGATGGATGAGGTTATCCACCCGAAGCTCGCTAAATCGGGCCTGGGAGCTGCGCTCGATGGCGGTATAAAGTACCTGTTCCATGTCACTGAGAACCACGTGAACATCTTCAGTCGTAGTGGGTGGCAGGCGCAGGATCGGCTGACCATCAATCAAAGTCGAACGCGTACGCCGAAGAATGAGTGTTTCTAAACCCAGCTGCTGCGCCCTTCTGGCATCGCCGTCAGAATTCTGGTTCATTGGAAGTGGAACGGAAGACCTGACCTGTGGATCAGCTGCGCCTGAACAGCCTCCGTCTGCTGGAGGGCAGAACTGGGCACTCAGCGGCGGCATTAAGGGGGAAAAGGAGGTGTAGAGGCCGGGTGGTTCTCTCAAGCAGCTAAATGCTGGACTTACCATATCAGTGACATCCAATTCCGGGCCGGGTGAGATTCGGAGAAATTGCAGCAGCGAATAGAGCACTTGTAGATAATTTTTCACATGGGTCCCGGTCAGACACCAGCGATATGTGGCTTCGACGTCGCGGCAGGCTATCGCGGTCTTGGACTTGTCATTTCGGATGCTCTGTGCCTCATCAAAGATCACCCGATGCCACTGACTGGTTGGACCCAAAATTGATAGGCTCCGGCCGTCTATGGGCGTGTTGGAGGACATAACCGGCTGGTGTCCACGCTGCTTTCGTCCCAACTCCACCGCCAGGACTCCATAGGAGGTCAGAACAATGTCGTGCTGGTTCAGATGGCTGAAATCAACCCGTTTCTTATTGCCGTAGTGGGTGTATACGCGGTATCGACCGGGATGGGGCCGCAGGAGCCGCTCGATCTCGTGCTCCCATTGCAGGATCAAAGCTGCCGGCACGACCACAAGCGTTGCGCGGCGTGCTGGCGATGGGGATGGGCGGGATTCAATGAGTGCCAGGGCCTGGATTGTCTTGCCTAGCCCCATATCGTCCGCAAGGATCCCCCCTTTGTGGTCGCCGTTCTCCATCTCCGCCATCCAGGCGATGCCCTGTTTCTGATGCGCCAGCAGTGGCACCTGCAACTCCCCACCCGCCCAACGGCAAGGATTGGCATCCGGCCACGAAGGAACCCCTTGCATCTCATTCGGATATAAGGGGTATCCGGAGGCAGGAGAGCTTGGATCCAGGCCAGGACAGCTAGAAACTAGGATCAGTACAGTCGCATGAGTGATAGCCATGGGGTACCTACTATGGAGCAAGACCACCACTGTCAGGTTCCAGCAAAGGGCCGACGGGAGAGTCGCCCAAGGTAGTTTGGGGGGACACTTCTGACATATGGCCTAGGGTTGGGTCATGGGTACTCGCGGGATTGCGAGATATGTAGGCAGCCGATTCGCCCATTACTTGCAATGTAGTCGTGTTGTTGCCAGAACCTTCGTGTGGACACACTTCCATTGGTTGGTCTGGGAGGCTGTCAGGCATCCACGGGATTAATTGTGTCTCGCCAGGCCGAATTGACGGGGGTTCCTAAGGGTAATAACAGGTAGGGTGGCCTTCAGTCGCAGGTTGATGCTCATTTAGAAGTGCCAGAGCGGGACGATGCTCTTGCATATACCGTGGTGAACCTAGTATTTCTAGTATCTTGTGGTCGATATTAATGCTGTCTTCGGATTGCTGTGACCGGTATAGGCTTCTTGGATACAACTCGTGCGGGTAGCCGTCAGACAAGGAAAGGCTGCATAGTTCCTGGCGTCTAGAGAAGGCCTGGGATATATCAGGTGCCATAGAAGGGTCAGCCCCATTAAAACAGGAGACCAATGCATCCAAGCCGCTGTCGACCCTCTGTTGCTTGCGTGGTGGCTCCATCAACAAGAAAGTATCGGATTCCTCAATTTTATGATTCGGAGACGCAGAATAAACCTCGGCCAGTAGATGAATACCATCATCTGGATGCGAACACCCGGCATCCATATTATTGCTTTGAATATGGTAAGGCGGTTGCGCGCTAGGTGGCTCAGCTGGTGACATTTCTTATAGTCATGTTTCACGACGGGGAAAGACACCAGTTTCAAGCTGGCCTGGATTGGTCTACCGGACGGCCGTGGGCATCTAGACCGCACTCTGGTTGGGCATAAACATAGAGTCCACGTCTTGGATCAACAGGGCGAAAGAACCGGCCAAGGGTGGGTGGTGCAACAAGGGGAGTCGCCAGTCAAGGGACCACATATGCTCAACCATGCCAAGGGCTGCGCTTGTCCGGTCGCCATGAACATTCAGGAAACACTCCGTTTGCTACCCTCCAACAATTGGACACAGGATTTTGATGTCCACCCCGCAACCATTCACCCCGTTTGCTTGACCCCTGGATCGCATCGCATGGGTATCGCAAATATCTATCGACAGTCCCTTCGAGCGAGGATCGAGGGCTGACATCGAACGTTACCGGACGGTGATGCCGTCATATACGCCCTCGATATCGCACCTGAGGCTGGGGCAATGAATGGCAGCCATGAATATCCTGTCGCTGCCGGTGGAAATCCTCCTCCTGATTATTGAGAATGTGAGTGCTTGATCCTTGGCCGGACGAGGCCGTCGTCGACACGTGGGGACCAGCGTGCAGCTGTCGACAACAGACCTTTGGAGCGTCTACAATGGATGTCAGGTGCTGTGAGCCTATCCCGCTCCTCACCTCTTTCGCCACTGTGCAGATCCGATTCAGCGGCGCCATCCCTGTGCTACTGGATTCCCGGCAGTTTCCATTCCCCCAGAATCGTCTGCTCCAGCTGCTGGCACAATGGGCGGTCCACGTTCGGGAGATGGATGTCTGGGGCGACGAAGAGTCAATCCAGCCGGAGTTCCTCAACCTGCTGTCGCGTCTGGAGAACCTCACCACATTCAGGTCCGTCCGTCTTTCCCACGGACATTGGCAACTCAACATCCGAACGCTGACAGGAAATGGTTGCGGACGGCCACAGTGTAAGCTATCCCCCGGATGCTATAGCATTCCAGATGCTCCTTGCACAGTTAGCCACAATGCCGTCCTTGCGCACGATGAACGTGGACTTTATGCCCCCAAGGACATGGATGGTCCCGATGGTCGCTACGCAGTTTGTATCTCTCCTGCATCGAACATGAGCCCGGTATCTCGGTGCTCCCGATTCTACTGGCGCTGGAGACCCTCGCCTTGAACTTCTGCTGTTACTGCCTGGATTGTCCAAGGAACGGGCAGCAGCCCTGTACCATGGTCCACCTGGACCGGCTCCCACGGTTGCTCACACTCTCCATCTCGGGGGCGCAGGAGGGCAATATCATCTGTAGTGGAACAAGCCCTCAGCTGCGCCAGCTGGATGTCTTTTTTTCCAGCGGGTTAAGCTTGGACAGGATCCTGGCAGGCCTTGGCCCAAGCCTGGAAGAAGTTCACATCTGCGATTGCGAGTTTCCGCCGGAGACCTTGTCCGCTCGATCCTACCCGGCCTTGAGGTGTCTGAGCATTCTCGACTCTGCCAGTAAGCTAGCTGCCTTTGCTTCGCTCAATCTGGCCTCGACATCGCGGCTGACTGTGCGGATCAATGCCGACGATCTCGAAGATCTTCGCGCCTAGCCGCAAGTGGTCAAATTTTTCCGTAGGCACGCCGTGGACCTTAGCTTAAGTGGGCCGGTGGACGCTCAATGCTTGTTGGACCGGACATGCCGTTTGTCCGAGGTCGCGTCGCTTCCTGGTGTTCGACGCGACGGAACGAATTGGCCGCGACCGTGAAATACCGGATCCCCGCGACACAGTACTTAAAAACTGGATTTATGTCATGACAAGCCTTCAGTCATACTTGACACCATTTGACATTGTCTCATTATTTCAAAAGAAGGATGACCTCGGCCGAGACACGTTACGATATCTTGCTATGCTCATGGAGCCCCCGTGTGCGGAATCTCCAGGAATGGCCGACGTGGAAAATGACGTGTTCCAGAAATTGGAAGACGAATTCCAAGTTAATATCCATTGCTGGAAACTGTATCGCCGCCACAGCTGGAGAAGCACCCTCAGAGGAAAGGTGTTTTGTGAGGATCTACCTGTTGCGACTATTGCAAGGAGTATCGCGCAAGCCAGGGATAACACGTGTGACTGGTGGCAATTTTTAACCTTTGGAGGAAGGGAAGGAGGATTGCCGATCTCCTCGGGTCAGGCGTGGGGCGAGCCATAGCTCCGAATCTGCTGACCATAAACGTACAATTGGCATACAGAACATACTCAACGTTGACCATCTTTTCCCACAATAGTCAGCCAACCGGTAAATGGTTTTGGTGGAATAGGATTGAAAATCAGATATTTTCTGGATAAAGGTCTTAAGGTTGGTTAATACAAGGATAGATGCGAATATACTGAGTAGGAATGTCCGGACCATTAAGTGAAGTGTTAAGTAAGGCAGTCACTGATGAACAGCATTAAGGCTCAATACTAGCGGACAATGTTCTTTGGCTGAAAAGCAATGATCAACGCGTTTCCGCGAAACGCCTACAAGCTTCTCACACCTAACCATTTTCCAGGCTATGATCCAACACTTCTGATGGGTAATTACTAAAAGCCTTTATTCTACGGCGTAGTTGTAGATTATGACTCATTGATTAATGGCGTTGAGCGGAAGCTTCCTCCTTACAGCCTGATAGTCTCTCGAAGTTTCCGTCTTTATTAGAATGAGTTAGCCCGTCCTTGAAAGGGTATTATAACGTTTTCTGTTTTTCTAGAGTTTAGAGGGACGGATGTGGCTTTGTTACATTCATCTGACAGTGATTCCCATGTCAACGATAAATTTGAAGCTATTCAAGCTCCTATACAACACTCCTATACAACATCGCCTTGAGTATCTATCCAGAAGGGTAATCTAGGACCTCCTTTTCCACCTGGCTAGCCTCGCGTCCTAAAGTTCCCACTTTCCCAATCTGTCTAAGACCCTGCAGCTTTTCCACCTCTGTACGATCAGCAATATGGCGCTTTGTATTATATACAGCCGGTGGTCCATTATACCGGACCCTTCTTGTTGATTTCCGTCTATCTTGAGGCTTCCGATATCGGAGGTGCTGTTGTAAATTATCCTTAAGCTGAGCGGCTAGTTCAGTGGCTTCCAGTGAGCTCTAGAATACTCGGTTGAGGCGTTGTACAAACCCTGATTAAGCTCCGGCTGTCATTAATAAAGTTACAATAAAAGTGCTTATAGACTTGAAAGGGTTGTCCACCAAGAGGCTGTTCAAGATGTGTTGTATGAGGAGAAAAACAATAAGGTATAGTGTTGTCCACAGAGTTGAAATAATTATAGGTAAGATGGGACTCGTCGCCATCAACAAGTAGTAATCGGACCTCTTTTTTAAAGACACAGCACTTAGTATGACGATGGAAGTGTTGAATCTAGTCAAGACTAATTTTATACGCAGTATAGCCTTTAGGAGATATCAGTGGTGGGTACCGATATAGTATTCACCAGCTTAAAATAGCATTTGATAGTGCAGGTAATTTTTTCCTTTTCCTTTTCTTTTTCTTTATAAAAAAGAGAAAAAAGAAAGGAAATCAGCAAAAATGAGGGCCAGAACATAGATCCAGGCCATACAATAATCGAACAACCGAGTAGAGGATCGAACGTAAAAGCCTAGCCCTGATACATAGAGTTAGATTCCTTGCACATCCTGCTGTTATGGCTTGCGCTGTGGAGTGGGTCTTTACAGCCGGAGTTCTGATGCTTCGTGGCTTCCTTGCGTGCGTCTAATTATACCGCAGTGCAAATGCTACCATAAAGCCATATTAGATTAAATCAGGACCCTATGTCAGGAGATCCTATTCAATATTTCCTTCAACCGCTTAGAGTTATACCTACAATACTAATATGGGCCTAACACTTACAAAAAAGTGCGCCGCATCCTCTGAAAGATGGCAATATACAGATCAACCCGTATATGCATACCTCCGCCATTGCCTCTTCTGTATTCTCTTTATTGTAATATGCATGATTCTATGGTTAGCCCTTTTACACATTGTCCGCATTCCGGCAGTACGAGACAAAATATTCCCCCTGCTGTTAGGCTGTATCGTGGCAACCCTAGGGCATAAATGGCGCGAGAGAAGCAAATGGTTTCTCCGGGTTCCCCTTATAGTTCCAATCCTATGTATTCCATTAATACAACCACCATCAGCTGATATACGATACTATCGAACAGAATGGCTCACAGCAGTGTATCTCTACGTTGGTGTGGTGAGTTTTTCTGTTCACGGGTCTACAAGGCGTGTACTTTCAGATGGGTTGGCTAATTAGTTTCAGGCTCTTCTATGGAAATTTAAGGACAATAGCGTGGAAAATCAACACAGGGATGATGGTGATGATTATGTATGCTGCTCTATCAAGGGCTAGGAGGAAGCGGGTCTACACACAATGTGTAGATAATACCATGCGGTTATACGTGTCTTTGTCGCGCTATGCGTTTTGCGTGTCCGGTCGCCATAGGAAGGATTTTATGCTCCTGGAAATGTTTATTTCTTGCATGGATAAACCAACAACCTTTAATTAGTTGCCCACCGGAAAGAATATATATCCTAAATGACCGAGTAATTCGATCATCACGGCGCAAGGTATGATAAGGAACACCAAAAGGCAAGTGTAACAAACTATAGCACGCGAACCTCGTTCCGGAGCGCGGTGTATAAGAAAAAAAAAATGCAAGATTGAAGGTATGGTGGAGCGGCTTTTTAAGTAAAACTTTCATTTTCCTAGCGCTCTAATTGAATTATTCTCTAATATTAAGATATGCGGAGGCGGGGCAGTCGAGCTTATTCTCACTCCGATCCAACTTGCAGCTACCACCAAGTTCGTCTACAACGGTGTGGGCTAGGCTATCGCCATCCGCCCTACCACCGCTCATTTCCTAGAACATAGCCTCCCGACCCTCCCTTCCCAATATGATGGGCCTTTCTACGGGCAATGAAGGGGATATCATAGCTGAGCAAAGACCTAGTATTAGGGTCGTAGAGATAGCTTGCGACAGGTTGCAGGAGGTTGTGGATGTTTTTACCTCGGGCCGGTAAGTCCTTATAAAGGACGGTATCAGATGTAGTACCGTGTGTGAACTCCCGTCCAAGTCCGGCAGTGTTGTTGAACATATGGGCCTACAGAGGCATTCCAACGACAATCTTGGTGCGAGGCACTACCTGTGACTCATAGTACTGGATGGCGCTGTCAGTGTCGTACGGGGTGGTGAGTGGGTTGCACGTTGAAGGATAGATATTGGCCTGATACCGGGCGATGCCATCGAACGACCCCGAAAAGTCGTATACTGTACCATGAGGTTCACACAATCAACAATTTCAGCGATCGCTCCCCAATTCATTTTGGAATAACTTTCGTAACCTAAGCGTAGGATCAAATAGAATCAGCGTTATACTGGATCAATGACGCATTGCGCGTAACCGTATGTGATAAATTGCTGGTCTTCCCACGTTGTAAATGACAATAAGATGTAATGCACATATGTGAGAAGATTCTTTACGGGTATAATTTATAGCATTAGTAGGACTCAGGGCAGACCCGAGGATAGTTCCATACTGTTTCTGGCTAGGCCCAATCTCTCAGAGCTTTAGTTTACGTTGCTGGTACGAGGACTACACATTTTCCACCTGGACATGAAATGGTGATTATCTCCCTCTTCTCCCCGTCGCCGGCCCGCTCCCCCGGCGGAGAACAAAGAAAATATATTGGCAAATAATAGATAGCAACCACAAATGATAATTCTGAGCGTGGTTTTTAAAAATAATTCTCATAGGATAATGGAAATGCAAACTGTCTGACCCTATTGCAACGGTATATTACATCGAAGCAAAACGTAATTCGATATTGTTATACCCAAAGAATCAAACGTGCTTCACGACATGATATACACCAGTGGCACCGGGGATCAAGCTTCCACCATTATCATGGTGGATGTCGCTGCTTTCTGATCACGTATACAGAGATTTTCCAAAGGCAGCAGACCTCTCAACAATTACTTGTCATTTTATGTACAGTACTATTGGAATAGCTGAAAGTTCCAGTCACGCTATTTTCTGCTATAACCCGCGACCATCACCACCAAGTCTTTGTCCCTATATTCACCCGCCAAGATACAACTTCCAATCAAATATTCTTGCTAGCTCATCAAAAAAATGATCTACTTCCCTTCCACCACTAAGACCCCGCAGACAATTCATCCTGGAAAATTCACTAGCTTCCCTGCCTTCGAAATCTGGCGCCCTTCCATTACTGCCAACACAACGACCAACCCTTTCAAAGTCCATATCATCAATCCTGCTGAACATCCCCTCCAAGGTAAAGCCCTTCATATCAACAACCTCAAAGCAATATTCTAAACCGGAACAAAAGACTTGTCCGATCTGCGAAATTGTATTGGGTAACACAAAAACATCTAATATACCTTGGACACGAATGGTACTGTTTCTATCTATTCTGCCAACGTAATAGTATTTGATAACGCATTCCGGTTCTTCCAACAAGTTCACTGCCCTTATTGCTCTCTCAATAGTGCTGGCTCTTCCTTTGATAAATATCCACAAGCGACAAGCCATAGTGTACACAATGCCAAATTAATCATACCTTTCTACCTCTCATATATCGCTCTACAGTATAGAGAGCGCTTATTTTAGCATAATTCATTTTTGGCTCTCTGGATATGCGGTTTGGTCTAGTTCCCCAGCCTCCACCTGCTTTAAGATCCGACCCTATATTTAGGCCTCCAAGAACGATTTTGAACGGGAGGAAGCAAGTGCAGCACCTGCGGTGTGATGACAACCTGAACAAACTTTTCTGGAACAGACAGACGATTTTACAGTAGAATCGTTATATCCCTTTTCAGTTACTTTTTTCAGTCCATTTGTGATACTGGAACGCTTCGGTACTGATAAACTTGATACTAGTGTAAATCAAGCTCAGTCTGAGTAGTATCTTTTAAGGAGACAGCCCTTAGATGGGGCATAGCGTAGAGAATCATAGTAAAGTATAGCGTAAGGCGGGGTGCTCTGTCCTCCTGCTCTTCTTCTTGACAACAATCTGTGACTAAAGCATCCCTTGTCGACTGAGTTATCATCATACAATCAAGGTCGATGATGGATTCTTCTTAGACCAAGGTCCACAGGGCTACGTAATGTCCTGTGTAATGTCGAAGCGATGAACGGGTTTGGAGCTCCGGCAAAGTTTTCCAGGCTGCGGAGTGATATATTACAAGTTTACCAACCGTATCTATGTATCATACCAGATATGCAGCGATTAGACGGCGAGATACTCGCAGGCAATGGGCCGTGAAACTGGCAACTGTATGAGCAGTGCTCTGTACGTAAGCCTTACAATGTGCATGGATATGTATCACCGAGAAGGGTTGGAAAACATTAGGACGATAAGAGCGCTGGACGCGGAGATACCGGTGCTGTCCCTGGTAATGGGGCAGGCGTCTCATTTTCCAGCAGCCGGGACGCCTCGGTTTTTATTATCAACAACCAGGAGATCGTCTGCTGGCGCGTACCAGAAAACCTGAGATATCCGATCTGCGGATATGGTAGGAGACAGACACGGTCGAGTGTCACCCGCCGCAGCCGATGTCCCCGGTAGCGGAGCAATGTGTGCAGGGAATCGTACATAACTGTGGTATCCCCGAGGGTGAAAGAGGCCATGCGGGTAAATATGTCTAGCTCAAGAGCAGTTTCCCAAAAACGGTACTGGCCTCGCAATTGGAGGTCGACGACTCCAAAAAGCCCGTCCGTGAGCTGCTGTCGAAGGCCAAGCGCGTCGGCAGATTGAATGGTGTGGTGGAGGTCTATCTGTACCCGCTCGATGGGTAGCTGCGTGCTACGAGCCGCGGTCAACGCAGAGAGAACAGCTTGTAGATGCCTCTGAGTGGACTTCGCGTATTCGTATCGCACGCAAAGAGCAGAGGTGGGTGGAAGAAAGGCCATCTCGATAGAGGCCAGAAATGGGCATTTGCAGGCAATGTCGCGCAGCATTTGTTGATCATATTCTAATAATTCCTTCTGCTCCTCTAGACTCACTACGCGCGATGTGTCGCTAGTCCAAGGCAAATTGTACATCGAGTCGTAGGCATATGCCAGTTCTAACCCTGTTAGCATACAGTATATACCACTGGTGACTGCCTTCTACTACAGGGAAGAAAGAACTACCTGGGCTTTGGAGGAAAGGGACGGTATATGTGATTCTACGAACATATAGTACATAGGGTGATTGGCACAAGCACCGTACGCGGTGGAAGCTTGCTGTGGAGAACTCAATATGGATATGTTGGAATACCGTCGCAATAGTCAGCTCCCTTATGGTTTTATCCACAAGAGACAACGACCTAATGTCTTCTTGCCCTAAATATGTGAAGATCTCCAGAAGTAGTTCGGTAGGAAGCCGAAACATCCACGCAATGGAATACTGTGGAATTTAGATGCCTGGTAGTGCTGGCCCTCGCTCTTGTAGTCTGGCTCGTAATGCTCTGATGATGACTATTTTTAGGACAGTGAAAGACAAGGGATGGGACTTTTGTCCCTACTGTCAAGTCCCTGGCTGTACCCAGCGTTGGAAGGATTTCCTTGCGGCGATAATCATGTCATATCGCCCA
>ML737230.1:0-71685 GCA_009193545.1 Aspergillus arachidicola | reverse complement strand
TAATGTTGGCTCGCTTAATATTACTAAATTAGGAAGTCGTCTAATGTTTCCTAATTTAGTATTCGTCTAAAGTTGCCAAATTGGTGGCTTCGCTTATTATTTCCTAGATAGTAATGATTTCGCCTAATATTTCCCAAATTGGAAATATTCTAGAATATTTCTAGAATATTTCTAGAAAGGTGAAATATCCAGCTAAATATTACCTAGTAAAGAAATATACTAGAATCTTTCTAGAATATTTCCTAAATAGGAAATATGATTCTGACAGTAATAATCTAAAGATTTTCTATATTTACTACTTTTACAGCCTTGTCTATCTATTAATTAACAGTTTAGAAATAAACTTAATAAGTTACCACCGAAGAAAAGACTATAAAAAGAAAATCTCTTTAATAGACTCTAAAAGAATAATTAATAAGATAATATTTTATAAATCAGTAAAGTCAATTAGTTAACTATAGTCTAGTTATTTTCAGCTGTACTAATAAATATTATTTATTAAAAGAATAATTCTATTATCTATAGTAATTAAGAATTCCTTGACTAAACTCTTTAATTTATTATTATTTATTAACTACTATTTCGAACAGTTAAGTATACTTAATTTAAATAAATAATTACTTTTACTGCTACTTCTTTATTATATTAGCACCGCCTTTATCTTCTAAATTATATATAGATCAGGGAAAGACTAATAACCCTGTTAAATAAGATATATATCCAACTACTTTTTTAATTATTTAATAATATAAAGATCTCGCTCGCGATTAACTACTGGACTAGTCTAAATTAGAAAGCTTTTCTAGTAATAATAGGCTACTTTCTAACCAGGGATATAGAATACTATAAGATTCTATTAGACTTTTAACTAGTTTCTAGTATTTATAAAGATAAGTTACTAGCCGGTATTATACTAGAAGTTCTATATAGATATAATCTAATATACCGAATACTTAGAATTATAACCGATAATATAAGTAATAATAGAACAATATTTTCTATTTTTACAGTAAAGCTAAAGATACAGCTATCTTAATTTTAAGATATACTTACCGATTATAAATTACTAAAGATTATTAAAATCTAGTATTATATTTCCTATCTCGTCTATATAATTTAGCTTGCTGCTACTACTTTACTTCAAAAACTCTTACTTAAGACACCGAATAATAAGATTTAATATAACTAGAAAAATAGGGAAGAGACTTTAATAGTCTATTAAGATATTATATAGATAATTAAAAAGATTAATTATTTAAAGCTTCTAACTATAGGCTTAAAGGGCTCTAAAAAAAAGATTTTCTTAAAATACTCTATATTACTAGTAATTATATTCTAATTAATTTCTAGATTTAGAAGATTATTAAATTTATTAATACTAGTTCTTAATATTAGAAACAATTTTAATTCTTTTAAAGATATAGTATTGAATTAGTAATTCTTTTATTTCTTAATTATAAGACCCGATAAAACTTAATCTATTTTATAATATACTATACTTTAAAGCTTTATTAGCTAATTAAAAGCTTTATTTAGTATTAGAATAGTAGTAATATCTCTTATCTTCAGTTAATATCTATTAAGTAGAGATAGCTTAAATATCTAATAGAGCTTCTGTTTCTATTCTATCTTTTTATAATCTATCTCTTAAATAACTAAGGGTCTACTGTATATAAGATATACAATATCTATAGTAGTCTATTTAACTATCTAAATATATTAATTAATTATTTTATAAAAAAGCGAGTACTCTAAAAGTAACAGATTCTTAATAGTCTTAGAAATACTTATTAAAAGCTTTAAAAATATTATTAGTAAATCTACTAGACTAAGAATTATCTTTATATAATTATAATAATTCTGGACCCGATATTAAAGCTTAAGATATTTAAAAAAGGCCCCTAGCTTAATAATAATACCGACTGGTTTTATAAGTACTGATAGATCTTTAAAAAAGTATTTAATCTCTACTATTATAATAATTCTAATATTAATATATAGTCGGTAGTCTCAGGCCTAATCTTAAGTCTAGACAAAGCCTTTTTCTATTATTCTAAACAGTAAAAGTAGTCACCCTTCTTAAAGATATATAAAAAACTTAAGATCTATCTTAATTTTAAGGGTATATTACTCTTCTCCCTGTTTAATAATACTAACTAGTATTTGACTTAGATATAACTAGCTTAACCAATATCTTTATCTACTAGAAATCCTGTTGGGATAACTTTTCTATTCTCTATTATATAGTACAGGATTTTCTAGCCGTTATAATAAATAGTATCGGTGTTAAGCGTTTATTTAACAGTACTTAAGATATCTACTATTACCGTTGAAGCCGTCTATATTCTAATATAATTAAAGCAACAATACTTTAGATATATATCAACTGATTTATAATTCGCGAAGAGTATAAAAATATCTTGGATAATATAGATACTGAGGATATTATTTTCTCAGTTAATAATAGGTAAGATAATAATATAAAGAATATAATCTATATTAATAATATAGAGAATATAAATAATTTTAAGAATAGTCTAGAGCCGGAGAACAGTTCTATATTAGTTAATTAAACTGTAGAATCTTTTCTATCTGTCTCTGATTTTATATATACCCAAGAGTAGATAGATACTTATATATTTTATAGCTTATAATATTATAATCGATATTTAGGGTAGTACAAAGAATAGTATTACCTAGCTTTTTATCTATAATCAGAATCTAGAAAGCTTATTTTTTTTTTTTTTTTTTTTCTAAAAAATTGCCTGACTATCCCTAATATAATTCTATAATAAAATAATAAACTATTAATTATAAGTGGTAATTGGTCTGTATATAAAATAAATTAAACAAAATATAATAAATATTGTGAAATTGTTATATATTAATTACAGATCAACTTACGGTTAACCTACGGTTAGACTACGGTTAACCGTGGTTAAGAGATTGCTTAACCGTAATCTAATCTAACCGGGGCCGGTTAAGGAATTTTTGTACCTTAACCTAACCGGGGTCGGTTAGGTTAGGTTATGGCTAGGTTACAGCGGTTAGGTTATGCCACTCTACTTATTCGTACTCTTCTAACTATTAGATGTACATACCTAATAGGCCTGGCCTTTGGACTCGAGTCTAGTATCGACAGCAGTCTTGTGTCTAGAGTGGTACGGTTTAACCGCTGGACCCGACCCGAACCCGCCCCGAATACCACTCTAGCGGGAACACAGAAGAATATAAAAATTTAATCAATCCGCGGGCAAGGATACAGGATGTACCCCGTATCCCTGATATACTAGGGTATAGGTAAAGTATCTGATTAATAAGCAGCGCCTTACCTAATTAGGTTTAGTTTGTGGCTTGGCAGGTACCCGATCGGGTTGGTTGACCTAAATCAGCCTGAGTTCGGGGCGGTTGCGGGTCCTAGATCTAGGACCCGAACCCGACCCGAATACCACTCTACTTAGGGCTTTATATATCTCATTAATTTTCAATAAAAAAACAGTGTAATTTTGTAGTTCTAGCACTTTAAATACTATTACCTAAAGCTCGGTATTTGACCTAGACCGTTAATGATATCCTCTCTACGCTTTACTTGAATCTTCTGGGATTGATTTCAGAATCAGCGCATAAAATGATGGCGGCAATAAGCCTTGTTTGCCCAGGCTGTAGATGCTATTTTGATGAATACCTCAGAATTCGTTAAGCTATGTTGTTCTCTTATTAGTACCGTATCCATAATGTATGTACATCTTCAATGAGGCCAGACGTACCATAGACGAGGTGTCGGCAAGCTTCCGCGTAAGGTACTTGCCGGACTGGCTGATACCTTTCTTTGCTGCCTCCTTTGATACATTGCTGGACTTAACGATCGCTGCAGCCACGGCAGGCTCAGGGCTCACGGGAACGAACTCCAGGAGCTTGGCTTGTTCTTCTGCCGTCGATCTCAGGTGGTTCAAGAGATCATCTTCCTTCTACGGCAGGTTAGCAATGCAAGGATGACTAGAAGTGATAGTCTTACCTTCTTGACAGATTTCTTGACCTCTCCAAGTGTGCTTTGAGTGTAGTCATTTATTTCCTTGTTTCTCTTGTCCACGATCTAAAGGCTCATGTCAGCGCCATCCTTTCAGTCCTTGACTCCATCCAAACCGGTCCAAAAGCGGGAGAAGCAACACTAGAATGACGAGAGCGCTTACTTTCTGTACCTCTTCGGGACTTCCTGCATTATACTCTGTCTGCAATAAATTGACCATCTCGAGCCCCTTCATGATAAACTTGTCATGGACCCCAGTGTACATGTTGGCAATTTCATAGAACAATTCGAAATAAGCCTTAAGATTGAGCGAGGCGGAGAAAATGGCCTTGTTCAGCAATATTCCTGGTCAGCAATCATTGAAACCGGTTGAGCGAGGAGCATTCACATCCTGACCTGTTGCTGGTAATCTGTAAAGGAGATGTTGGCAATAGAATGTTTCTCGTCTACCCCTGTATCTCTTTCGATTTCGGCGATGAAGTCCTTGACCATTTTTGCCTCGACAAACGCGACGAGAATCTTAATGGCTGTGAAAAAGGACCTCAGCTTCGTGATCTGGGTTTTGAGTTGGGACAGAATATCCATAGCTTTGACGAGGACTTTTTTTATTTCGGTCTACATTAGGCACGTAAATCAGCAAGAAGATAGGTTTAATGAAAAGAAAGAGACTGAGAAAGGCAAAGGGCAGCTGAGATGAGGAAGTCACGAATGAAAGAGAGGCAGCTATACCAAGTCTATTTTGGTGACATCTAGACCTGCGATCTCGGCGTGCAGCTCAGCAAGCTTCAACTGCACATCCACTAACTTGTTGCTTGACTCTTTATAGTTGGCGGTCACTGTCTCCAGAACATGTGAAGTCTTGTCTAGCTTGGTCGTGGCGGCGTCAATGATCTGCTTCCTGAAGGCGCCTCTTTGGTCGGTGGGCGAGCTCGTCGCCTCGGGTGACTTAATGGTTGGAGCCTGAGAAAGAATCGTTAGTTAGGTATGCTGCAGACAGAGAACGAAGAGACGAAGAAAATATACCAAAGGCGTGCTGAGATGCTTCGAATCAGTGTCCAGCTCGTGGGCCTTCGCCGCGCTCGTTCGCATGGTGCGCTGCCACTCCTGAACTGTCGTGGACTTTGAGTCTGGGAGTGGCGGACCATTGATAGCTTTGCTATCCGTGATGGCCTTGCTGAGTGCAGTAGTGACCTAAATGCGGCCGAAATTCAGTTATATCAGCTCTGAGGTTCTCTGGCCACCTGCCTGGAGATAGAGAGAAGACAAAGGAGAGAGAAAGGACTCACCGTCTTCACATCTTGGAAGACCTTCTGGAGGTCCACAGAGGGCGGATCTGATGAAGGCTTGAAGTCTGTTTCAGCCGTTGCCATCATGTCCACCATTACGCTCAAGCCATTGCTCTGCTTTTTGGGATCCTGGGACTGAAGGAGATCCCAGTCGACGCCTTTATCCTTGCCACCAGTCACAAAGGCCAATATGGTGGTAATATACGTAGAGACGTGACCGATGATGCTGTATGCAGGGTCTTGTGGATAGGGTGGTAGGGCGTTGGGGACTGGCGAAGGGGCGCTGTTGGCTGCAGGAACGTTGGAATGATCTGCTTTGCCATCTCCCACGGAGCCGCCCTCTGCACCGCCATTATCGCCCTTAAAGATATTCACAGCATCATGGATCTTGGCTGTAGTGCTGAACTTTTCGATGAGGGCAGGCACGACCTTGTCAATGGCGGTCGTGAGCGAGTGGCCCAGCTCGCTGACGAGCTGCTGCCCAACCAGCTCCCACCCTGAAGGAAACTGGTCGACCGCCTGCTTATAGGCCTTGGTAGCCGTGTCCAACGTTTTACTAAGATCATCGACGGTTTTTTGTGCGGTGGCTTCGGCTTTTTCGCTGCCGGCCAATCTAGCCTTCGTCGCGGCCAGGTGAGCCTGGTTGGCGGCAAGCTTTTCACTGGCATCGTGGGATGTTTGGATGACGCAGACGTGAAGTTCACACACCACATCTAACCAATGCTGGAAAGCAGTCTCCATCTCCTCTGCGCTCTGTTCACAGTTGTGGGCGTCGTCGGATAGATCGCGGAGCGCTGGCATCAGTTCCTTTTGAGCCCGGGACGCATCCCCTAGAATCGCAACGATTGTTTTGACCTGCAAAAGGTGAGCCGGCAAACCACACGGAATAGCATGATATGTTAATTGACAAAATCAAACAATACCTTGTTGTTTGTGATATCCTCGCTGTAAAGTGAGATGGTGTCGAAGCTGTCCCGTGCTGTCACAAAGGCCTTGCTCCCCATATCGGCGCAGTGAACTAGACAGGCATTTAAAGCCGTACTCGAGCCGAAGTCTCTGTGCCAGATCAGGCTGCAGTCAGATACTGCAGACGACAGATGAACCAGGTCCATGGATTACTCACGGCAGAAACTTAAAGCCACCCTTTTGAGGAATAATGGTGATCCGAGTGGCATCAGGGATGGTGGCGGCGACAAACAGGTTGCCCATCAATGAAATGGCGACGGGGGCGGCCGAGAGGATATCACCCCAGTTGAAACTGGGCTGGAACAATGATCTGGCCTTGACATGCTTGACAAACTTGTCGACAGAAGTCTGGCGAATCTTCTGCAGTTCTGCGATCCTTTGGAGGGCTTTGTCTTGCTGCTCGGGTGACAGTTCATCAACGGTGGGGCGGGACATGGTGGTTGTTTCTTCGACGAAGAGCTGATTGAGATAGTTATGAATACGAGTTGAAGCAGGTCGGTTGTCTTGTTATATATCTAGCGGTGACATCGTACAAGATCTGAACAAACAATTCTGCTATACTCGGCCCCACCAGCCGGAAAGGCGTCTCCGCTCGCATCTGCAGCATCAGGCCGGCATCACAGCCTCTAGCCAACGGAATCAACACGGCCGGGGATCATTCCTCATTGTGGCATTGCTTGCATGAGTGCACCGATCCATTTGGTGCCCAGCCTCGCACGAGCTGAGCTGCCTCAGCTCTCATTTATTGTGATGGACATGGACCCCTCAGTAGAATGTTACTCATTGGGCGCCTCACCCGAAACTGTTGGCCGAGACACAACTTGAACTACAGCAGCCCAATGCTTTCTGCTGTCACATATCACAGTGGACACGACGATTGGTTCGTCCGTTTTCCGGAATATTGAGGGCCCAGCCCACAAAGGCTGTCGATCAATCTCCCTGTTCGCAGTTGGCAAACATCTGGATGCCTCAAACTGAATGGGAGACAGAATCGCATGGTTTGGGTTGTAATGTTACGAAGTGATTTACGTACCAGGTGTTAGCATGGTTATGCTCCTTCCTATTGTATATTAGGGTCATATGCATGCAGGGAGTATAGCAATGGGTGGCGACTCACACCATTGTCCTTTTTGTCGTGGAATGCGATGAAGTGCCATGGTCACTGCAGCACAATCGTCTCAGTGAGCTGAACCTGCCACTGGTGGAGTGCCATCGCCTTGAAGGCAGCTGAATATCCAGGGAACTAGTCATGTGCCGTTCCCAGTCAAAAATAACGCAATTCGCGAATGAGAAAAGGTCCCTCCATCTCAGGTAAAAGCATTAAGAGTTACAGTCATCCATGGTTTTAAAAGGGTATTGTCTTCTCTTGCAAAATCTCCTTTCTCTTGGAACCCCAGCAATTACGATACTCCATTTCTATCATTTCATCCACAGTTCTACAGTTCTCTACGTCATTCATTGACAATAGAGGATTATTGACAGCATAATGGCCGACGACTATAAGAACCGTACCGTGGAGTTAGAGACCCGGTTTACTATTTTGTCCACCAGGTTCGATCATCTCCACTCAACGCAAAGTCAGAACCAACAGACACTACAAGGACGTCTTTTCCTTACCACGCAAGCGGCAATGTCAGCTACAAAGTCTCTTGCCCGTCTCATAGATGGGGATTTCGTGACCGGCGAACGTCCAGCAGAGATGCCATCAACACTCAGTGAGCTGGAATCGACCTGGAAAGAGGCCAAGACTGTTGCTGAGAAGTGTTATGACGGCATCTCATCGTACTCTGTCGAGGTATGTTACATAGGGTCCGGCGTCATGACAATTGGCTGCTGGCAAGGGTTAGATGAATCTTGATGTGTATTCTATTCAGGTTATTCAGTTTCACGATGCCGAGTTACGCAACTGGCAAACGGATATGCAGACACTGCAGACTGAGTTGAATGAAAGCCTCGAGGGAACCATGAAGGCTCTAAAGACAGAAGCACAAGCTCTTGTAACTTTGAGAGCACAGCATGCCACTGCTGTCACATCCCTTCGAGTGCTCGAAGCTAAATTGTACGAGGCAAAGCACAAGTACGATGAAGCTGACAAAGTAAGACTCATACGCTTAGATACTTTGATTTCGTTCATTATATTCACATTGACTGACTTCTCGTGTCCATTTTAGTGGACCTGGCTATGGCCTCCAGCACGAGCCTACCTGGAGATACTCAAGCCTATCATTGAGGCGATAACGAACGACGTTTCGGGCAGCCTAAACGCTGTCAAGATAGCAGCCCAGCAAGTCGATGCTTCAGAGGCTCGGATTCGAGACCAACAACCGCGTGTTGACGCTCTCAACCGCCTCAACGAGGATCACGTCCGCTTATTGTCCCAAGGATCAACTCTGGCGAACCAATGCGACGCGATCCGGGATGAGGTGGAGCAGATGGAGAAAGAAATCGCGCGCAGCAAGACCGATATTTTGCATGCGTGGAACGACGCTTCCCTGTGCCTCAACCGCGCCAAAAGGACCAAGTTTGCTCTGTCCAAGGCGGACTATGCCACCTGCGTTCTGAATATCATCGCATTTTCTCTCAACGAACATAATTTCAGAGACACCTTGGTTGACATTGTCAAGATATTAGGTGACAACGATGACAAGGTTGGTAGCGTCCACGCTATTAAGACGGATGAGCACCCCGAAGGCCTGCTTGAATATGTACAGAAAGAACTACAAAAGGATTACAGGCCTCCCTCGCTTGCGGTTGCGAAATTGAATCTGGTACACTCTGTGCCTGGTATGATTTTACCAAGCGGCAATGACCTCTCCCCGCAGGATAGGAGGAAGTTGGGAGGTATTTTGAATATATGTAAGCCTGATGGTCTCGCGGCATGGATGCATTTTAAAACTAGAGTTTAAAAGAGTAAGGTGAAGCCGGGAAATCACACTGAGCGGGACAAATATACTACTCCGTCGCATTTTATACCTACTCAGCCTCGGAATATAGAGGCTAGCTACCTTATGGGCTTCCTACGTAGGTAGGGTACATATAATACCAATAGTGGCGGGTGACCGAGCTATGGGGCTGGCTGCATCATTGTACGTACGCTTAACGTTGTGTCACTTGGGTCAAAAGATACAATTCGCGAGGGCCTTAAGTCTGTATAACCAACAAGGTTGAACTATCCATAAGACTATGAAGCCTGGTTAATTTGTTATTAGATGTACCACCCATACCCCATTCCATATTAAATATTCCAAGGCTCACTCAGTTTGGCTCAGCTACCTCGAAATCACAACACGCCACTCAAGCGCACGCTGCCCCCCAGGCACAGAATGGAAATATTCCCAACACATAGCCCCGACAAAACCGGCATATCTCGATCCCATCAAACCTGTACTGCTTGAGCATAATGGAGAACATATTATAACGCTCTTTAAAGGAGGCCTCCGAATCTAGCACGTGAAAGCTGCCTTGTACTTTACCGCCTATCATAGCCATAACTTTAGCCCCTCTCCTAGAGTGTCTTTATATTTATTCAGATGTGGTTGCAGTGCTCATGACCCGGGGGTAGTCATTCAGGTGCAAGTATTCATTAGTTCGGCGATGGAAGCAGCCTATGATAGGGTGGGCGATTGCGGACTGTTTTCTGGATTGGCTGTCCATGTAGGTGACAAGATCATCGAGTCGGATGGTAGTCGTCTAGTGGTAGACGACTGTGCAAGGGACCCTCTTGGACTGTGTAATATTAGTTGTTGTTACAAGTTAATGTGGCGATCTTGGCTTGGCCTGGCAATATGCAGACCTGAACCAATAGATTATTGCGGGAGGAAAGAACCATAGTCAGTCACTTTCAGCTACAGAGAATATGGCTACAGTCCATTTTCTTGTGAACAACAAGAGCCGCAGATAGATGCTAACCCCTCAACACGTCAGATAGCGGGGGGGATCCACCATAGTTTAGAAAATCGCTCAGCTGAACAGGAAGACCAATGATCGACATTATGAGGTTCTTGGTACGCCTATCAACCCACAGAATACCTTTTTTGCCTCACTTTCAAAGTACAGTACAGCTGAATACAGGCGAACTGGACGCAAGTGCAGAATGTCGCCTATAGAGATATTGCATTCTGATCCTGGGCATTTGATAGCCAGCTGCGATAAGAATATCGACGGTGGGATGGTGGACTAACTCGAGCTTCCGAACAATGTAAAATATTACCAACATTACCAACACCAATACACTTTTATGATTTAATTCTACAGTGCTTTACTGCTTTTAAAAATTTCTCTATCTCTAAGTTTTACGGCCCCAGTTGCTCATCTCGCCACGGCCACGCGGGGTTAATCGAGGCGAACGTCAATCCCGTTTCGAACAAGGGGAAAGTGTAAAACCAAAGCAATAGATTACCATACTTGCCTACCTGGCAGCTGGGCTGAATACCCCTGAAAATCAGTATTAAAATGTGACATGGCAAACTTTATTTCTAATAACAGTAAAAAATCCCCCTAATGTAATATTTAAATGATTTAAGGCACCTGTGAAGGCAACTAGATAAGTGCACTATAAAAAATTACTAGCGAGACCTCATTATCTATCTTATTATACGAGCCGAAGGTGGGTTTCCATATGATAGTACAAACTGCATTGATAGAAAGTCTAGTATTTGATAGTACACATTATCCACTTATGGCATCGCTGGAGCCAATGAGACAATTCCTTGTTTCCTATCTGGGGGCCGACGGGCACCATGGTAGACTTCAGAAGCATGTAAATCATAAATTGAATATTTACCTCTGCACCTCCGCCCAAATCCAGTCGGGTGGTATATTGGGCATAGGTGCATACAGGAATAAATTATTATAGAATTTAACTATATAGTCTACTGTTGCAAG
This sequence comes from Aspergillus arachidicola, assembly GCA_009193545.1. Classification (NCBI taxonomy): domain Eukaryota; kingdom Fungi; phylum Ascomycota; class Eurotiomycetes; order Eurotiales; family Aspergillaceae; genus Aspergillus; species Aspergillus arachidicola. The sequence continues at coordinate 60,522 of ML737230.1, read as the reverse complement.
TGGTCTGGTCTGTATGCGCACAGGCTCTCGCCTAGTAAATATAACCAATCTAGGAAATGGGGTGCCAAGGATGTATTCATTACCAATTAGGGAGGATATGGTTATATGTTTGGAAGCCGAGGATGCAGAGGGGGAAATTAAAACGCCCTTTTTGCTCTGAGAGTTGTCACGGCGATTGTGTATAAGCCGGGGGCTATATAGTATACTAAGTAACTACGGTTTCTTTTATTTTCATCATTCTCACCAGACTTTTCTTTACTCCATCCAAGCCATGGGATCTAACATTGAGAACCTTCGACGCAAGGCCCAGGAGTGTTGGGAGGAAGCCTTCAAGGATGGCCCTTATTCCAACTTTCTTCAGGGAGAGTATCTCGTCAACAAATCCGGCGAGCCATGGGGAAGCATTCTCAAGGACAAAAACCTTCTTAAAAAAAAGATCAAGATAGAGAATCTGACCAAGGACCAGTCCACCTCCTTCATCCGGACCTGGTGGGCAGCCGGCCGTTGCACCTCCTTCGCTACCCGGATTGTGCGGCAACTACAGGAATACAGCTCCGCGTCATTTGATTTCAAGTTCTACGATCTCAACGGACATCGTGTGGCTCGATGCATGAAAACAGGAATTCTCATCGACTCGAGTTCGGCAACTGGCGTTCTCGTCCTGAATGACGGTGATGACTGGACGACAATAGCAGGCGACACAAGGAACCGTCAGTGGAAATGGCGTGCTGGAATGTCCAAGTTTGATGGTGGACAAGGTCTCGTATGCAGCCTCTCCTTCTCTCCCCCCATAACCTGGGGGTTTCTCACCCGCTTGGAAACTCATGGCCTTTTAGAAGGAGTCGGGAAATGCCCTCTCTGTCCAGCAGTGTATGTCACAATGTTTAATTGAAATCAGTGAGAGATTCGAACCTCTCTGCTTGTTCAGGTATGGCACATCTACCTCACGTTCCTGTCTACAAGTCCTGCTTCCCTTTTTACTCTTTCTTTCATTCTTCCCGTCATGTTGCGCTATGGTTTGTTTGAAATCATCTGCATACAAATTACATCCTTAGAACCACTTCGCAAATAATTAAATGTCATTCTAGGTCCTTCGTACAAGGCCGTGCGCACTTTCATGGGATGATAAAATGGATACCCAGCAAGAATCAGTTAGTTTTGATCAAGCAGTTGGGGGAGAGAGACAACATCACGATTCAATTCGATAAATCCGGTACTACAGCCACTGAGACTCAGTGTCGCGGTGCCGTTGCAGATTTCATAACTCAGTATGGAGGTTCAGAAGGTGAAAGGCAATGGAGATTTGGACAGCAAGAGCATAGGGCCATGGATATCCATGAGAAGATCTGGTCCGCGGCAATCCAGGCATGGGGTTACCCTCATCTAGCTTGAAGATGATGCATTGTGCATTACCCCTTTGGAGTAGGCAAAACCAGGGCAGTAATGGCACCGCAAAACAAGTCTCAATTGTGGGCCGCTTAAATACAGATGGGTATGATATGCATGGCTGCCTGGTACCAGTATTATATATGTATTACAAGACAAGTATAAGGTGTTTCTAGCTAGATCCGTTGTTGTTCTACCATAATTGGTGGGCACAAAAAGTGGAGATAAATCAATACCTTTGCTCAATGCCTCGGAAACAAAAGTACTGGTGATCAACTACCTTGGTTACTAGTCCAGTGATCGTTCCGTTCTAATCTGTCCCGTCCTGTCAATGTTTTGTAAAGTGATGGGTTAGATGCATTTACACCATTCTGCTAATGTGGAAAAGGTGGAGAAGGCGGGGTTTTTCTGCAACAGAAGTGGAGCAACTCCTCAAGTTCAGCTAAGCCAACCTCATAACTCGGCTACGCATGGGAAGAGTTTGAAGTAATCCCTGTTCAATTCGGAGGGCATTTACCATATTCGGACACCCTGATGTTGAGCGTCAGCAAGGCAACTTTGCAGAATACATGTAGTTATAATTAGCTTCACATGTAACTACGTATCTGCATCATCAAGGCGGATCAACCAATATACTTTGTGGGCTCGGGTGTGCAGCGGACTTATCCCCCTGAGCTGAGGGGGTCCCCCAAAGTTTGAGCTGAATATTACTACTATCGGGTTTGATCTGCAGGCCAAGTGCATCAGTGAGGTTTGGGGTAGCTGAAGGACCCATTGATCACACTCACATTTTCTTCAGCGAGTTTGCCGCAGTTGACAAGTGTACTTCGGATCTGTTGATCACAACGCCAAATGCATCAATGCCCAATGCGTCTATTATCGTGGTTACCCCTCATCGAAAGTACCTACTTGCCTTCAGACATGCACAAACGTCATGTGTTTTCGATTTCTGTTATCCCGCATCCAGTTAAATAAACAATTTGTTTGCAGACCTGGTCTTCACCCATCGTGCATTTCCAAGAATGCGGCAAGAGAGCGATCTTACTAACTTTGCATTAGTGTAGCTGAATGTGTAATTGTTGTACGTCCAGACAGTAGGGAAACAAAAGAGTTTCTCTGGAGTTCAGAACGCCGGCTTTTTGTCCACTTGGAAGATTGTATAAATTCAAGGATATGCCATTAGTCAAAAAAGAACATTGTTGAATTGATATGATAGGATGAACCAGACAATTTGTACGTAGCTCCCGTCAGTACGTCGTAACGCTTACCAAAGCAAGGATTCTTAAAGATGAATTCCCTTAATATGCAGAGCTGGCAATGCTCTGAAATATGCTACACAAGGCGACTCATCGCGCCACGTAGCTTCCTTTGGAGGTCGCTCTTGTCCGGTTCCGGATACGGGGACTAGAAAGGCATAGGCCAACGGACGTCAAAGTGTATGCAGACCACATGACTGCAGAATAAAGATGCAATATAAGATTGAGCGAGAGAAGTGACCTACTCCTCTTATTGGAAGGAGACGAGCGAGGAATTAGGGATTTGACATATCAGACTAAAGACCCAGTGCCCTTAAATTATACAACTATTTGTACTAAAGGCTTTAGCAAAGATTCAATTGATAGTATTTTCGTTGGGACAACCTCGACATTTCGTTCGCTGTTCCCTTAGGCAAGATTCATTTCTGATGGTCCAAGAAAATACAGTAGACCAGAGCAGAGAGACATGTAGTAGCGAGAAATTCCCCCAAACTAATACCTTGGCACCTATAATATCCTTGTAGTTACAAATGATACTGGCATCGTCATGATGTCCGTGGCCCCGGGCAAATCTCTCGACAAAAGGCTGTAACACTACCGAAGCAATCGGGCAGAGAAGGGACAAGTTATCCGCTGTATTATTCACGAAGCCCTGAGGAGGTTAGTCTGGAAGTTCCTCCTCGTAGATTAAGGAACGAGAAAATACAAGGTTCTTGGTAAAGATAGTGATAGTAGACCTGGGTCTCTAGTTAGCACTGAGTATAGAGATTCCTCGGTCACCTTTAATTCAACTTGCACCCTTACTATTAATAAGAACGTTGTGTACATCTCTGCTCGATAGACCGAGGGCCTTGGCGAGAGCGAAATTTTCGGCCGCAGCCACAATGTGAATCCCAGCCAGGTGCTGGTTTAGCCTGTACTGATCAGCAGCTGCTCTTGAGAGGCTTACGAGTTATGCCACTGTATGGAAGCACAGACATTTTTATCGTGCTGGCGTAGCCAAGTGTCCCCGTCAAAAATAGCCTCCCAGGGGCAGACACTGCCTCGAGCTCTGGACGGATAGCTGCAATTGTTATCGCGTCTCCGCCCATCATAACCTGGGTCCTTCGTTAGTATTCACTCCATTTCATTCATACATTCAAGAGTTGGAGCTTACTGTCAGAGTTCTATTTGTAGCACCAACAACGCCGCCGGATACCGGGCAGTCGACCAGACGAATATCCACCCGTCCAACTACCTCCAGTCTCGCTTTGAGCTCTACCACATACGGTGGAGGCAGAGTACTGAACAAGCACAATATCGACGAATTTCGCAGCGAAACGCCTAGTCCATTGACACCAAACACGAGGGAGTTGACTTGCTCAGGTGTCGCAACCATTACAAAGAATCTCTGCTGGACATGGCTAGCATCACACACTGATGATGATGCCTCACTTCCTAGTGCAGCAAAGTTGCTAAGAGCCTTGGGACTAATATCGAATCCATTGACAGCAAATGCTGCCTTGAGCAGATTAGCTGCCATGCCGAAACCCATGGCTCCTAGGCCAGCGAAGCCCAGTCGTCTTTTTTTCATCGTTGAGGGCCCCATCATGGTTTTCGAGCTTTCCAAAATTTATCGTCAAGCAAGGGTCATTTTCAATATCTATGTCTCGTGACCTTCTCCCCAATTTCCCGAATGCCAGCAACGGGCATTATCATTGAGCTTTTTTCCTCAGCATCTCATCGAGGAACACGGTCGACGATGCAACCAATGAGGCATCTTCGCGATGTTTATAGCCAATGACTGGACTTGACGAGGTCCAAACGCGGGCTCGGGACGGCATTTAATTATAATGTCTGTCAGATGTGCAGAGTTGTAACGATCGCGGAGAAAGCCGAGATGCAGTCAATGGATACGACCAACGCATAACTTTGCTATTCTCCCGGCCACTTTCTCGTCAGTGAAACAACATTCCTCTAAAGGACTGATAATATCAGAAATCACCATTCCACCTAAAAACCGCCTTATCCTAGGACTGATGACCATCGGCCCGGATGCCGCACTCGGAGCGCGCATTACGGATCTCGGGAAATACAGGAAATGCCTTGACTATCTCACCTCTAAGGGCTACAACGAGCTCGATACTGCTGCCATCTACGCTGGCGGTAAGCAAGAGACATTCACTAACGATGTGGGCTTCAAATATCGCGGATATCGCATCGCCTCTAAGACTATGCCCAAGGAGCCACACGACCACGCACCCGAAAGACTGCCCGCAACGTAGGAAGTTGGCCTCAGTAGGCTAGGTGTCGACAGTACCGACATTGTCAGTGTATTCTTCACCACTTCACTTGTTCGTGCTTTGTCTCACCTGGGCCCAGTTCTACCTCCATGCACGACGAGCTATGAGGAGACACTCGAATGCGTAGATAAGATGTACAAAGCAGGCAAGTTCAAGCAACTATGCTTCGTGGGAGGTTGCCGAGATTGTGGGCATCTGTGAACGCAGAGGGTTCTTGAAGCCCGCAATTTACCAGGGGATTGTACAATGTCATCAGTAATTCCAGCCATCCCAAACATATTCTATGCGACAAGCGCTGACAACCCAGCCCGCGCCCTGGAATCTAAGCTCGAACCATGCCTGCGCAAGTTCGGCATCTCCCTTGTTATCTATAACCCACCCGCCGCAGGGCCCTTCTCCGGTAAGTACAGCACCTTAGAGGAGCCAGCCGAGGGCCGGTTCAGCACGAGCAATCCGCTTGGCAAGTTGTACATGGAGCGGTACTATAAACAGTCGAACATGGCCGCCCTGGCGATTCTAGAACCTGTCGCAAAGAAACACGGTATCCCGCTTTTTGAGGTAGCTCTGCGGCGGTGTGTGCACCACAGCAAATTGCAAATGCCGGCTTAGGGTGGCAACGATGGCGTGATTCTGGGTATTAGCTCCTATGTTGAGGCTTGCGAAAAAAAAAGGAGCCGTTACCGGATGAGGTTGTTGAGGCGCTGGACAAAGCGTGGGCGAGGACGAGGGGTGATGCGCCCACGTACTGGAGGCGTTTAGGGCATGTAGAGATAGGTTATTCATTGCCTGAAACACGATATATCAACACTTCTCACTACGTTCCGCACATATAAGAGCTTCATGCAAAATCGCTTCCCGTGCCCAATAGCCCAATGTGCCATGCCCCAGCAGTAGTGGGCTAATTTATCTCCACCCCGACGGCAAACGCTATACCGAGCAGCACAACACACCGCATAATTCAGGTAGGGAGACAGTTCAATCGTGGATTATGGACAGAATGTTCCTTGGCTGCATTCTAGCACACTATTTTGTACTTCATGCGTCCTACATACGAGATGAAAGTATCAGATTCTTCCATTTAGGCCCGAGGTGCATCGATGCCCTGCTTGACGGTGCGATGAAGATCTCCAACAATCTCGACTATGTCGACAGGGTGTTGACGCCCAGATCAACAAGACTCGGCACACTGTCGATCCCCACCTTGCTTACAGGGTGCATATTCTTTTATATATACTATTCGTTCGGTCATCGGCTCTCCTTTCCACCTTCCTAGATTTAATGATCGTCCTTGCAAGCTCGGATAATAAAGAAACAGGGCTTTTGAGATAGTAGCTGCTCGAGCCGGGTCTATTATGAATCTGTTAACGCAGTCATGTCATTCCCAGCGCCATTATAGATTCATGTGCCATGGCAATCTGCAGATCTCGTGCGTTTATTTGAGGCACAGATTGGCTGACCGTGGAACAAGATTGGTCGACTTTGCGTGTTTCCCTTGATCGGAGTGTCGACTTGTAGACACTCGGGCTATTGTCAAAAAAGTTGATTAATATCCTAGCTACATCATGATCCATTTCAGCAGTGCAATCAATCATCGACACTGTGCTCTTCCATCGTTGAATCATTTGTGATAAGTCAACTCTACGAATAAGAATTCTGATGTCTTGTTTTATTATTTTGCGATCTGATGTTTTGATCTGGTCCGAAGGCAATCTAGTTGTATAGATATGCCGAAGTTCAAACCAAGCAATCAATATAAAAAGAGAGAAGGAACAGAAGAGTGCTGATAGACAGGTAGCATGTGAATCTTCAAAGCTCCTCGCCGACAAAGGAGCCCCAAATAAGCACGCATGCACGCCATAACCCTCTACCATCGTGGCCTTTTGGGTCGGTACAATGGCTCGGCTACAGAATGCAGGTTGCATTAAATGCGTCAGTCGGATTTCCCAATTGGGTCCAGAGACAATTACCACTGGGTCATTGAGACACCCGCGTACACGTCGCATGATATTGATTTATTTAGTCACGCTCTATAACTAACTAATTACCTGCGGATTACAAATCAATCAGGGCATATTGGGCTACGCTGCTTGGCATGAGCGAATAATGGGCTCAGAAATCAGTCGCGCAGAAAGCTCTCTTCAAACGGATAGTTAGTCAGTAGCTCATAGCCGGTCTCGGTCACGAGTAGTTGGTTCTCCAGCTTGATGCCATCCTTGCCGCCGACTTCCCCTACATAGGCCTCAACGGATAACACCATGCCTGGTTGCAGCTTTCCTTCGTAGCCGTATGATTCCAAGTCTTCCGGGTAGCGGATGCTTGGGTACTCGTCGCAAAGGCCTACACCATGGAACATCGCCGCATAACGCTGAGTGCGACAGCTTTCAGGCAGGCGGTGACCGTTGCGCGTAAGTTCGGTGAAACTTGCCCCTGGCTTGATCATCTTGATGTTGGTGGCGATATGTTCGTGGGCGATGCGATACAGACGTTTCTGTTCTGCTGTAGGCTCGAGGTCGCCGCAGATCCAGCTGCGAGACATGTCCACGCACATACCGTATACGCCGATGAGGTCGGTGTCGAAGGACACCAGATCTCCGTCGCGAATTACCCGCGGCCCGCATTCTTGATACCAAGGGTTGGTGCGCGGCCCGGAACTAAGAATACGAGTTTCAATCCATTCGCCTCCACGGCGAATATTGCCGGCATGCAGAGCAGCCCAGACATCGTTTTCTGTGGCACCGTCGCGCAGGGCCTGGCGCATCTCGCCGATCGCGGCTTCGCAAGATGCGACTGCACAGCGTATAGCCCGGATCTCGTCTGGACCCTTAATCATTCGAGCGTGCTCGGTGACAGACTGCCCATCACAGACTTCCACTCCCAGCGCATCGAGGGCACGCAAACCTGCGACTTCAACGCGGTCCACGGCTAGCCGGCGGTTGTTGCCGGCATGCTTTCGGAGCAATTCGTCCACTTGTATGCAGAAACGTGTGGCGTGTTCACCGGTACGGTCGGCGGTTTCAAAGTAGAAGAAGGAGGCGCCACTGCGCACTTCTTGGATCAGTGGCAGGTGCGCGGTTAGATGGCCGCAACCATGGAAATCCCACAGGACCATATACCCGCTAGCTGCGACGAAGCAGGCGCGGGCGGGATTGTGCGTGGTCCACACTTGCATATTGGTGGAGTCGGTGGCGTAACGAATGTTGAGTGGATCGAACAGTAGGGCGCCACCCAGGCCGCGGTCAATCAGCTGATCGCAAATGCGCTTCAGGCGAAACGCGCGCATAGTGGGTAGATGGGGCGGCTGCAAGCCCAGACGCTGCCACTCCGCGAACGCCAGCGGAGTTGGTCCGATTTCTACGCGGTCGTTGTCATTGGCCGAGCCATCAGGTTTGAGCGTAGAGGTGCGCGCCCGGGTGGGATCGATACGGCGAGAGCGAGGAGGAATGGAGCCGGGCGGGTTCATTTTGACTGGTTTTTCAACTATCGTGGACGGACCTTGCTCACGGCTTGAATGGACTTGAATCTGGGCATCGAGGTTCTTCTTATAAATATTAGCCGGGTCCTGGGGCATGGTGTCCTGAAGGCAACGGTACCTGGTAATGTAGTTGGGTGATGGCCGAACGTGCGATGCTCCTAGGTAGAGACCGGGGAGTCGGGTTCTGTTTCCGAAGCCGAATGCAACAGAGTCATCGTGTGATTGCCAATATCCTAGTGGAGAGGCACGCTGCTCTAACAAGAATTTGCCTCGATATATAGACATGTCATGATGATAGTATCATTGGTTCTAAAGAATTTCATTACTCGACTTGTTTTAAAAATAGATCTTTATATAAAACCAGAAGCAATACAATTTTCATTTTCTACATTGACTTACGGCTGTGAATCCTGTGATTTTTCTCCAAATAAATCTAACTTTCTTATTTCTTTTCTACAGAGGTTACGGAAAAGATAACTGTAAGATTATTATTGACTTGGATTATAGTTAATCTATAATATACTTGGAGCTAAATGGTCATATAAGGTATTTAGAAGGACAGGCTGGCAAGAACGAGGTCATATTGCGGGGGAAGCCTTCCATACCAAGACATGACGGATGCACCGCTTCCCCCCGAGGCTGTTAACCGTGGAAAAGATATAGCTCGACCTTTCCGAGCCGAGCCGGTGAAAGACTCAACGTCTCAAGAACGAAGAATCAGTAACCTAGCCAGTAGAATAAGGCGTGGTTAATAATTTTGCTTTATGCCACATCATGGTAATAGATGGCGTGACTTGCGGGGAACCTCCACTTTTCAGTGGTCCCAGAGTCCAATAATTTGAGGTTTAATAAGCGTTATATGGGGATTGTTGAGTTTCAACGCCAAGGAAATGTTAAAACAATCTAGTCCGCATTGAGCTAAGAGTAGGAGACCACACAATGTTGTTGGATGGTTATGACAGCCAGCGAAAGATACATATTCTGATCATTTTACTTAATCAGATGGCTAAGCTCTGGAGACTACTTGCGGGATCTAATGGGCAGTTCCTAGACTAGATCTTTAGACCGCGCGTGGGCATTGCCAAGGTCTTCTTATAATAAATAAATTAAAGTGAAAGATCTTTAGATAAATTTCAAAAGAAGCCCACTTTTGTTAGATCCTGAAGAGTGAGATGGTGGCTATCAAATGATAGTAGATCTCTCATTATCAACAGGAATTTCTGTGTCTATTATCCAGTGAACTGCGCGTGATCGATTGTTATTTCTTCCAAGGGCTGTCATCACAGTCGGCAGACCCTCAGTTTGTATCGGATAACCCGAATAGAGAAGATAGGTAGATGATATACTCGCTACAGGGACATTAGACTATCCGGCTAAATGTATTTTGTGCCAGGCTTTGGACTACAGTCTATATGTGATTTCGCTGATTTAACAGTCAATAGTAACATCTTAGTACTCTGAGAGTCTATTGGTACTTGGAGAGGTAACTGACTTCTATTCTGTGGTATCGCGTCAGTTACCTCGGGTGCTACCCCATCGTTACTACTGCGGAATGACTGTTTTATATTGCTCGAGAATCTATACTAACTAAATATAAAAAAAATTATCTAATTAAAAGCTTATAAAACTTAGTCTATTTAGTATATTTATTTAACTATTTATTAACTAAAATTATAGTATAGTTGTAAATTAAAGATTATAACTAAACTATATAACTTTATAGTCTTGATCTAAAGACCAAAACTAAATAGTTTTAGATATAGTTATAGACTTATAGTTAACCACAGTCTTTGCGATTAGTGCCGCAGTCTACCTGTAGGCTTGGCAGACCTTCCGGCCCAAACGCCCAACTTGCGAATTGATAGATATCAGGAAAGAGCAGCAGAAAATTCTTCTTCAGATTCGTTATGGAATCCCTCCCTATAGCCCTTGAATGCTAGCCAGTCAAGAGCTCTCACATACAACAATTGGAGGCGAGGACACATATCCGCCTGAGAAAACACTGAGCACTTGTCACATTAGCTTAAATCCTCTGGATATATCAAAGATCATGCTTACAAGATCCTGTGGAGGAAGACTTATCCCCAGACAAGTAATATCTGGCAGTTCCCTTACGGCATCCGCAAAGGAACAGGATTGAAGTCCACCTCATGGACGTATTGCCTCTGCGTTTATCTTTGGGTAATAACACACAAGTCTCCTAAGCGAGGATTTGTGGTTGAGGATTGCGCGGAGTAATTCGCCTCCAACCTCCGCCGCCCAAACATTAATTAACCTTCCCGGTTTGCTCCTCGCATAGGTTCTCCCGATTATCCTGCTCTTCTTTTTTAATAGGGCCATCTTCACTATTCGAGCGTTGCTGTAGAGGACTTCGTTCAGAGCTAGCACTCTTCCTATACGGTCTTTCCAGCGGCGGTGCCAGAAGCCATATTTTGGATAGAGCTCAAGAGATCTCACGATATATAATACGGCGAATATAATCGGAAGTATCCCGTATTAAAATTAGTAGCAAACAAGAAGGTTATAATAATTTGATTCTTTGAGTGAATGAGAAGCCGAAATCAAAACGAGATAGTCCATAACGTAGATGAGAGCTCACATGATTGCGGGGAAATGTCGGAGAGCCGATGAGCCAGCGAATAGGAGCATGTCTCAGCAATAATGATAGGGCTGCAGAGTTACTAGAATGCGGATGTGGCGAAGAAACTGAATCTCTGAGTTCGCCATGGCTTGCCCGATTACAACTCTCTTTCTTGCAGATGTACGATGGAAATGGCACGTAGGATTCGTACTTCCACATTTTTTGTCGGGAAGGTCTAGATGACTAGGTATATTGTATAAATTACGCTAGCCTGGGGTTGAAAGAAAACACATGGGAGCATGTTAAAATGCAAATATCGTGATAAGTGACCGTAGAACAATTGATTACTCCAACTGCCTGTTATACTGCACCACTAACAGCCGTCCTGAACGCATGCTGGAAAGTCTTCCAGAGTTCCCGCTTATCTTCCAATCCTACGGAGATCCGGATGATAGTCTCCCTAAGGCCGTGGCTTGCAGCCCATTTCTTCTGTCGCTGGAAGGTCGTCTGCACGTATGGCTGAGCGAGAGTAACATGCGCACCTAATGAAGGCCCTTTATAAACATTGAGATGATCAAATAAAGAAGATGCCGTCTTCACATCTGCAAATTCAATGGTGAAGAGACATCCATATCCCGGCTGAAATTCATCTGTCGGACAACGCATACGCTCGTCGTAATTCTTTTTCGAAGGACTTACCTTTGGATAGTAGATGGCATCTACAATATTATCCGGCAACTCTCCATCGTGTTTGACGTCTTGTGAGCATCCATTTGCCGTAGAGCTGTCCATGAGCTTTTTGATTTTGCCCACAAGATAATCTGCGTTCTCGTTCATGATGGCGGTGCGCTGTAGGAATGTACGACTATTGAGTTCCAGCTGAACTGCATCGTCGATGTAAAGTGAATTGACGTAGGAGTCAATGAATAGTCCTTTCATCCGATGGTAGTACGATGAGCGTGGATTCAACACGGCACTATTTCAGATATGTCAGATTGTTCAGACCGATGCAAGTTACAAGGTAATAGTATCTTGATATTCGGCTAAAGTAATTTGTTTGTGCCCTCTCAGAAAACCATCTGACATTAAGAGCTTACCTTCCGGCTAGGACATCTGCAAACCCATTGAAGGTCTTGCTAAGCGATGTCACTACAACATCTGCCACATCCAACACATCAACGTTGGCAAAGCTTCCAATCGTGTCATCAACGACTACAGGAATGTCATGCTTGTCTGCTATGCGCCGAATTCTTTCCAAATCACTTGTCCAGAGAAGTGGATTGGATGCACATTCACACCAGATTGCCTGTACCTTTTGCCCATTTGGATCCTGGCTCTCTAGCCTTTGCTCCAATGAGTCTATTTCTTCTGTTGTCGCGGCACTGAAGAATGTGAATGACGGACCATATGTGGAAACCCCATTATTATGCTCTCGGAGTAACGCCATTTGAGGAGCATGTGGTGCACATGGTATATAGCCGACATCCCTGAAGGAAACAGGAATACGTCCGAAATGCCAATAGGCACCGATCGATAGGGATTAATTGTTGCTCTTTCCAACATATTTACAATTCGTTGGCGGAGGTGGGCATAGACAGGTGAATAGTCAAGTTGAGCTGTAGGAATGACATTGACATTAGCCGTCAATAGCTCTTTTCTGGACATAGAGCCGATGTTTTTCAAAAATTTCTCTGCTAGTCGTGAGGAAATCCCCATGCCAGTGAGACGCCAAAATGAGGCCGCGACGGGCTGTGCAGCTTCGGGAAATGTTACTGCATATAGTAAGGGTAGTTGTGGGTTTGGGGATTCACACTGCGACTCCGTTCCGTCTCTGAATTCAATACAGAGTATGCTAAGCTCTTGCTTGGGAACGGCATTACTGCCATGCGTATTTGAGGAAGCCATGTACGAGATGCATGAATCGGCGCTTCCAGGGTCAGGAAAAAGTACAAGATTTGTGCTGCTTTTCTCAGGGAAGAAGCTCTTTTGACAACTCCGAAATAGCTGGTAGGCAGAAGTCTGAGTTTGAAAGCCAAAAGAATGGGTCTTACTATTGAAGACTTACTGTTTGGACGTCTTGATGGAAGAAAGACCTGGGGGACCCATTGCTGAGAGATCTTATGGTCTGCGGATCGTTGCTCCCCAGACCAACCATATCTTTCCATTTTGGGAGTTGAACAGATATCGCATGTTTACGTTGGGGTACTGAGGTACCCAAAGTTGCAGTGATAGTAAAAACCATTGGCAATGATGGCAATAGAGAAGGGATAGTTATGTCCGTTAAGAAGAGAGAGTCGCCAACGGTCGTGATTGCCTTTCGCAGACGCTCCGAATGTCTTCGATACTGTATTGTAGCCCGATGTCCAAGTGGCTTCCTGTCACTATGGGCTAGATCAACCAATATATATACAGTGCTTTAGGGTCTCTGACATGGATTAATACCCACCAAATACGAAGACTCCAGTCTGCGGTAATTCCACATTTTCGATATCAAATTTTTAATACCAGAATGCCTCGGTCTTTTTGCGTACATGACCTATAATAGGCGCTAACTGCCTGATACACCTAATCCTCCACTTCCCATACAGTATATGCGCACGCAGAGTAGTATCCCTTTTATGCAGGATAAGGAGCGGTCTGCATTTTAGACCTTAACATGCCACATTGAGAGGTCTGATCGTTTCGGGGTGATCTATCGCGTCAGGACTTTAACATCCGTGCCAGTTGCTACTTCAAGGCCTCTAAGCAACATTTTCGAAATCAAAGTGCCACCTATATCAACAGGAACCCCTTTCAACTTCATATTATTACCACTCTTAGCCCAGGATGACGACAACGGAAACAGCAATTACAGATAATGCGATTCGAACTGCCAAAATTGGCCTTGGGGTTCCTTCGCAACACACCCTTAAGAGCGAACCTGATTCGAGTGACATTACTGGCACCGCACAGTACCCTCCGGCTTTATTTCCAAATTACCTACCGGTGTGGGAGGTACCGCAAGCGAAGTAAGGGTCTGCATCCTTTATTGCCGGACTCAGCTGATAATCGAATCCCCATAGATACCCTCCAATCAGACCATTCCATTATATTGAACATGGGTGTGACGCAGATACTACCTTCCTAGATCTACTTCCTCCCGGTGCCAAAATAAAGGATATTACAACCGCATTAGGAGCCGAGATTACTAGCGTCAATCTTGAAGAGTTGAATGATCAAGGGAAAGATCAGCTGGCCCTCTTAGCAGCTCAGGAAAAGCTCCTTGTTTTCCGCGATCAGAAATTTGCCTCGATGCCTATTGGTGAAGCCGTCGATTTTTGTCGATATTTTGGACATTTGTTTCTACATCCACACTCCGGTGCCCCTAACAGTCATCCCGAGATTCACCTTGTTCGCCGACGAGCGGGTAACATCATTGCCCCGGATTTTTTCCAACATCATACCCATTCTATGGCATGGCATAGCGATAACGCGGACAAAGTTCAACCCCCGGGTATCACTTTCCTATATGGACTAGAAGCCCCAGACGCTGGTGGTGACACCATCTTTGTCGATACGGGAAAGGCGTGCAAGCGTCTGAGCCCCGCGTTTCAAAAAAATACTGGGTGGACTGGAGGCTATGTATACAGCCCGCAATCAAACCAGCAGAGCGCTGGCAAATGGGGAAGGACATGTCAAGTGTCCACCTCCAAAGCTGATCTCGGCCCAGATCTACATCAAGGTAGGTGAAGATCTGCATCAACACACCATAGCGCGGGCTGTGCCCGTGGATCCTGATTCGCTAACGATGCCCCCGCATCAAACTTGCACAGGTTGTGCATATGCCGCAGTATGGGCATTTCTACGTCCTGCCATTTTGTGGTCACCAGGACATTCGACTACATAAATTTCAGGCTTGTACACGTCAGACATGCAGACCGCCTGTGCAAGCTGCTATCACTCCCAAAATTTCTCCGGTCCTTGGATACCTCGACTCGTAAGATATACAGCACTACAGCACTGAAGTGGTTTATCCTAACGAAGGTTTTTATTACTCCCCCGTGGCAAAGATCTTGGTAAGCCACTTGACCGACACTAAGCTCAAGTGTTCTACGTCCAGATGGCGTATCAAGCGACCGAGGGTCATGTAGATGGAGGAGACATAGAGCGGGGGGCCGAGTAGGATTATAATAGTTCCGACAGAGTAGAGAGGGATCGATTCTTTATCGTCATGCGCCAGCGCACGACAGACGTAGCCGATGATCTGGACTTATTAGAATCAGCATATACATCAACTCACACGAATTGACCGGGATCGTCGGGGTACACGTACACACTCCGCCGACTATAAAGACGACAAAGTACCAGCAATGTGCCCGGATGACTTGATATATATACAGAGCCGTGGGATGGCAAAGAGCACAATGAAAATCACCGCGGCCGCTAAAGAGGGAGTGTAACGATACAACTCAAAGTCGATACCAGCATCGTCATCCTGGCCAGAAGCCATGATCAAACGAGGTGGATGGTAGGCGTATAAACGAGTGTGGGTGTTGTATGGGTCGTGCTAGACAAAGGAAGGTTTCTGAAGAGAGGGACGCCGGTTGATGAGTTAGAAAGTTGAAGGTACTTAAAGCATCAAGGGAGTTTGTCTTTTTTAATTGAAGGCATTCGTGTTCGCTCTCGTTATCGTTTTTGCATGCCCGCCTTGGGGCTTTGGTCGAACCCAGACTCAACCAGGCAACAGGACCCACCGAGGAAATTAGGTGACTGAATTGATTGAGCTTAATGCCGGGGGTGGTTTTGTTGATAAGATTCTGCCGAGTTGCATCTTCCTACTCCGATGTCTACATTATATGCTGGAGACGGTGTACAGGCATACCGCATCAACGTTCAAAGACAGTGAGCCAGCAGTGGATCCTCCTGTGTAACTCGCTATATCCCACGGTCAGGAGATACATACACTCTTCCTGGCAATTGAAACCGCCCCTGGAGCTTGTCTTCTCCCCGTGATAGTGGCCCATATGTCCCCGACGGAGCTACCGCGAGATACTCTCGGCAGTTCTCCACCCGGTTACCCGCCTGCAACTCGAAGGCAGATAATTGGAGCAGAAAACCCACCAGTTCCACGGAATGGGCGAGAATCTCTGGCTCAAGGCCGGCGCCAAGCAGATCCGGCCGGGGCGCTCGTTTTCGATCACCGCTCGTTCTCGTAATCGTACTGGCGTCGAGTGTCGGTCCCGCTCATTTGCAGCCCACATACCAACGGTTGTAGCCACCGATTCCTCTGCTTCATGCAGCTGTATATGGAGTATATGTAGCACATTCCTGCCAGCCGCCCAACGTGACTATGCCACCGCGACGGTCGCATAAGAAATCGCGCAATGGATGCGACCAATGCAAGAGTCGCCGGGTGAAGGTGACTGTTCCATTAATTGTTCCATCCCATGACACCTATCTAAACGAGGATCTAGTGCGATGAAGTCGACCCGTGTATCAACTGTACCAAACGCGGGCTTTCCTGTACGTATGGGCGTCGCAGCACAGCGACCGCCAGTCCAAATGGCACCGGGGTCGATACGCCGAATGAATCATCGACCCCTTCAGCTGGGCCTGCGGCGGCGCCGGTTCCAGTACAAACCAATGTGGCGCTCGATTTGTTGCAGCACAATATCGCTGAGAGAGCGTTCTCGATGCGCGAGTGGAGTGGATCGGATATAGAGTTGATGCATCACTACTCTACGGTCACATACAAAACCCTAACGTTCACAAAAGAGATCAGGAAAGTATGGAAGACTGTAGTCCCGAAGATCGCCTACTCCTATGAGTTCCTGATGCATGGAATCCTGTCCATTGCCGCCGCGCATCTCGCCTACTTGAAGCCCGAGAAACAGGGTCACTATGTCACAGCGTCAACGTTCCACATGGCCCTTGGGCTGCAGACCTTTCGACGGGTCATCCGATGCCCTACGCAAGACAACTGCAGCGCTCTGTTTTCCTTCTCAACTATCATCATCGTGTGGAACTGCGCGACGTCGGTCGAATCCCGCGAGAAAAGCCCCAATGGAGGCGCCATGGAGCTGCTCCATCTATGTCGGGGGGTAATGGGCCTCAAGGAGTTCTTTCCCTTTCTCTCAAACTCGGTCCTCTGACCGCTGTTCATGCAGGACCTCGGAGGCACAGCCCGTTCGCTCCCGTAAGACAGCGCCTCCTGTCTGCTATGGTTTCGCCCTCTGTGGAACCGACGCTAATCACGTTGCCCAGAACTCATACGCCATACCGCATGTTCCCCGACGTACAAGAGGCCGCTCGGCGACTGCACGAGTTGATTGACCAAGAACCGCTCGCCGACACGGAGGCTGCGACCTGCCACCATGCCTTGACGGAGCTGGAGAAAGCCTTTCGAGAGGTTGACCATGCCAAGCGGCCCAGAGAAGGGGGGTTAGTCCTGGGGTGGCCCCTGGGCATCCAAGAAGGGTTCATCGGTCTAGTTGAACAACAGCAGCCGGTGGCACTCATTCTCCTCGCGTACTACGGCTCACTGCTGCGGTGTTTCCGGCATTTCTGGTTCTTTGAAAAGCAGGCGGATGTATTGCTGTCTGGGGTAACGGCGATTCTGCCGGGACAGTATGCGCTGTGGCTGGATTGGCCGATGCGACAGTATGCGACGAGGGTGGACCCCATGGGCTGGGAACTTGTGCCTTGCTAAGGCTTCCAGGGAGTTGGAATTTCCCGTCGTACTTGAATCGGGTACTCCCAGACTGCCGAGGTCTGGACAGAGATGACTCAGCGCCCCTTTTCCTGCCCCAGACGGTAAGAATTGAGCACTTTTGACCCAAAGGACCGTCGCGATAGAACTCTCATATCGAGATGAAGATCCCCCGCATGTACGCGGCCCTCCTGGCCTGCTGTGTCTTTTTTCCTAGCCCCTACATTATTCCGATTGAAATATTAAGAGGACTGAGGGTGGAAACCCAATATCGAATAGTCGAATATTCAAATCATTACAATTTCGAATTCGAATAATCTACAAAGTTCGGCTAACTAGTATAGTTTCAAATAAGAGTGCGTCTATTCGAAAAGTATTTAATACATTCGAAATGTCTAGCACGTGCCAACCATCCAATCTTCACTCATATATATATATATCTCTCGCAACACACTAATAGTCGCATAGTCTCTCTATGCAAGGAGTGTCTTCGAAAGCCTAATGCACCCCTTCTACTAATGAAAAGTCTCTCTACTACTATCTCAGATACTGGAATTACTAAGTAGTCTCTGGCGGTAGTGGCAACGTGTGGGTACTTATAATAATTTCTTTACCAAGAAAATAACTATCCCTTGTCCTGTATTACAGGACGCGATTGCGGTAAAAGTAATATTATCCAAGACTATTTATTATAATGAATTTTACTCTAGTATTTAAGACATCTCTGTCTCTACCTATTTCCTGAATAGGCTATTAGTAGATTGCTGCGTTGTCCTACTACTATTCTCAGTATTTTAAATCTCGCTAAGCAAAGCCTATGCTTTGTAAGATAAATCTTTATATTAAAAGTAGATATTGCCCTCGCCGGGTCCGAGGTTTGCTAGTTATATTTTTTATATTAAGTCTTCCAATCCTCAGCCGGTCTTTTGCCCCTTTTCTAGGACCAGAATTTCCCCTCGAGTCGTGGTTAAAAAGTTGTCATTTTTTGATGCGTCATGGGAACGTGTGACTGTACTCAGATTCTTGGCCCACCCTGTGATATTGCCTCTATTTGTTAAGGCTTGGGACTCGGTGATATCACTGTCTTCGGTGAAAGAACAAAACAGAGAAAATCCAGACTGTTGTAGAGAGATCCCCGACAATCGATCAGAAAGGACTGTGCCTATTCTGAAAGAATTATTCGTAAGGGAAGAAGGCCTGTTTCCACAGTAAGATTAATCTCGACTGTCGATAAGACAGTCTTGGCGAGACGCGTACCCCGCATTGGACATGAAACGGAGTACTCTCATGTGAAGGTAATCGATTCAATTATTGTATGAGACTACGTTGTATGTAGTCTTATAAATACAGAGAAAATAGCCCCAGAGGCGGGCGCATTTTTGTCTTTCTTGAGATACCTTGGTAGCGGTGAAAATACAATGTATTTGTGGTTTATGTATGCCAAAGTTGCGCGGAAATGGGAACGAACGGGGAATATTCGTGGGAACAAACTTACACGGGCCGTTGTTTAATTGGTTCGACGAAAGCAGTTCACGAAGTTGAGTATGTTCTACGTGATATGTTTACAAGTACAGCCGTTCGAGTGCGCGATGTTCGAGCGACGCTAGTGTTTTCCATCGAGGTATCTGATGATGTTGCGCACGAGGTGTACTATCTTCACTTGGTGGCACGTGGAGTGCCGCATGGGCGGGCCATTGAAGATACGCTAGATGGCGAGCAGCGCTTAGATGTGTCTTCTCCTCTCCATAAGAGGACGTTCTCCAACTTCTTTGGAAGTGCATTCGGGGAGGGGGTACGCCTGGCATATGGGCGTTTGGAGTCCATGTACTCTCAGCCCATGGAGGGTAGTGGAGTCTGTATGCTGCTCTTCCAGCGGGGAGCTGACGATTGTGTTCGTCGCATAGTGATGAAAGATGGTTGCCCCCCTGGTGGGTATCGCGAGGGTCGGTATAGGTATCTCGGTGTGCAGCACGGTATTCGGCAGGTCGACGTGAGTACACCACCGTATATGTTATATCTTATGCTAATATAAAGGAATTTAAATAGTTGGCGGACATATTGCAGAGATCTCTTAATTTACAGTGACAATCTTCGCAGTCTACATTATATCTTTCGCTGGCAGTGAGGACGAGTTGCTTCGTCTAGCAACCGAGACATTAATCTTTGTCAGGTGGACATAGGTATCCTGATTCTGTCCAGATTCGAAGGGTCGTGTGTTACTGTCAAACAAGTCGGAAGCATCCTCTCGGTATACCCACGCTTGCTTGGAGTCGTTCTTGGATTGAAATATATTAGTGAAGATGTTTCGCATGAGCGCTGCTCGGGGCCATCATTGAGCTGACGGTCCGTATATGCTACACAGAGGATATCCTGCACATAAACGGCCTTTAGAAGTTGTGGGAGATATGACCTCTTTAACGGCCTGTCACTCAAGAACGAATGATTTCGTATCTAATGTGCTCGAAATATTAGCCAGTTACGATTTCGTAGCCCGCAACTCCCCATAACCTTCGTAGCCGTGGAATCCCCTTAGCGCGGCTGACTAAGCCGCGGTGTAGGGCGGGTTCGGGTCGGGTCCAGCGGTTAAACCGTACCACTCTATAAGTAGGGTATAGATTAAACTATTTATAAAAGTTAGATATCTTTAGTATTACACTATTTTATAAGCTTATCCCTTATGATTATCATCATTGTAAGTTGCCTAAATCCTTAATAAGAGCACACAGGTTTTGAATGATTGGTGGAAGTGAAACATCTAAGAAGGGAAGTCGGCAATTCCCTTCAAACACCTGCTGCGCCACCGCTGTTACTGCACGAGGCTTAGCCAATTCATAAAAAGCCTTTACATCTTCGTTCTTTCCACGAGGTTGAAGCATCATTAATCCGGGTCGCCCAACGCCGTGGCTTAGGAAGGACTTGGTCACTTGGTTCTCGGGTTCATCCAGGGGAACTGGTGCAGTCAAGTCGGCTTCACTCAGAGGGGTAGTCACCGCGAGTCGCTTGGTCTCGCCACATTGAATCAAACCGTACACCCATAGAACCAGCGTGGCATGGTAGATAGCCAAGGATTCAAAGCCGCGGAACTGATATGCGGCCACATTACGGGCCGCTCGAAACATTTGACCAGCGTGCCAAATGGCAAACCGCGCTTCTTTCGTCCGGCTCCAGTCCCGAAGCCCGGGATAGGCGCGACGCGCATCTAGCTCGCCCATTCTTCCGACGAAGCGCTGGATTGCGTCAATATCTATGTGGAGGTACATCATCACGAACTCGCTCATCAAAGCTGTCACCGGGGGTACGCTTAGGGAGTCTTGTTGTACCGCTCGAAGGGTCGTATATCTGCAGATGCAGCAGTCAGATCATTTAATGACTGAGGATATCAAAGCCCGACACATACAAGTCTTCTTGTCGGCTTTGTAGCCACAACTGAGTTGTCGCACGCGGGCCAGATAGAGAAGTTTGAGATAGAAGCATTTGTTGACGGTACTCCCAAACCTGCAGAGCAAGACCCTGCAGAAGAGCAGATCTCGCAAATTCGATATCTAGCTCCGGAGCTAGTTGACTTATCAATGACGGATCGGATAATAGATCACGTAGACTCAGCTCGGAGCAACCTGTCAACCGGGACGCTATCCAGATATCCCGCCAGGCCTCGGCAGAGGGAGCAAACCATAAGCCTCTTGTCGAGGGGAATGGGAGCGTCAGCTCTGTATAGGAAATGATGGCGGGTCGGTTCATAGTCGTGGCCACCTCCACATCGTGACCGAACAGATGGTACACCAGCCTAATTCGATCAGGACTGGGAAGTTATATCGAGAAAACGAATTTCGTTGCATACCTCTTGAGAGATTCCTGCCGTACCCAGGCATACCACGCTCGTCTTAATGATTCATTGTCATTACCGAATGAATATGGAGTTATAACTGTGTAGGTTGACCTGTCAAAGGCTGCGCCACGACGCACCGCCTAGTACTGTGAGCACGCGGCTTGGTAATTGTTAAGGTGTCCAACGCACTGTGCAAAGCGGCTGTAAATAGCTTTCCGCAATTTGCATTTTCCGAGTATAGCCACAAAAGATTCCAATATCAAGCCACATCATGGAAGCCTGCAAGTATTGGAGATCGCGGAGTACGCTATTATCATCCTCAACCTAAATAGAGGGGTGGTTAGCGCAATCCTACAATGATGGCCTCTCATGAATGATTTGGAAGGACATACTAATTGTGCGAGGCTTACTCGAGTAATTTCCTGCAAAATGAGGCCAGTCTTGTTGATAGAGGGCATGCCACAACAGACACATCCCGCCGCAATCAAAGCCGTGAGCAGTTCTGGCCGCAACTGTTGATAGCCTGAATCATAGAACGTGTAGGGGTGGATCCAGGCGTCCGTCTCAGTTCGCTTCCCAATCCCCATTTTAATCAGAGTGTCAAGGTAGTCTGCAGATGGAAAAGTCGTCACGGAAAGTCGAGAGCCTCCGGTTCGTACGACCAGCTTCAAAATATCATCCCTCGCTTGATATGAGAGCTTCCCGGGAATTTTTACTGCATCCAAGCGATTTTGGTACGAGGATGGAATGCTGTCAGTATCGCGTAAGGGAATCTGTCTTTCTTCACTGAATGCATGTTGATTTTTCTCGGGTACCCAAAGCCTAACCAGAGCGTTAGACATGAGACCAAACGGGATTTACATCGTAAATTCTTAATGGACCTCACCACAATGAACGTCCAAAGGCTGCGGCACGCTGACTTGCGGATTCCTGATCGTCTAGCGGGGATTGTTGAGGGTTTTCGAATTCAGTGGAAGCCATTGGAACATCGAGTACCTTGTCTAGATCTGGTATGAAGTTGGTGCCGAAGATGTCGGTATCTAGGAATGTGAAATCGGTGTCCTGCATGAAATCAAACACTCGCGGCTGTTGTGTCTCGTGAACTGCATCGTTGGCAACCACCACCGGCAGCATCACTTGTTCGAAAAATGCGGGAAATCCGTTCATGGGTAAATACGCCTGCGCGTCCGTGTCGGGGATAACAGCGTCTAAGACCAACTCGCTGGTTGGGGCAACGTCCGCATCGTACCTTTCATGCACATGGCCCGAGAATGACTCTGATGGCCCCGATTCAGGGGCTGGTGTCAGAGTTGACAGGCCCGGCGGCGATTCTCCTACCTGCGGAGAGTAGGGCGGGAGAGACCCTGAATAGGAAAGACGTTCGCGTGATAGACGCCTGCCTTTGGGTCTAGGGACACAATGTATTCGCTTTGAATGGCATCTCTGCAAGCTTGTCAGTGCGGGGTACGTTTAGAAATTCAACCGTGCGGCGTACTTTGCAAGGTCTTTTGTTATCACAACTTAGTTTTGCGGCCGCGCAAGCTTCACAGGCTTCAATTGCGCGCTCCTTGGTCCGTCGTAATGAGTCTTTGCCCCTTGCCTCATCTTTTTCATGGACTGCCTGGTGGCGCTGTAAGACATCTCTGGTCATGGTTAGCTGGCGGTAGTTGGCTGGTCAGGGTGACAGACCGGCGATTGAAACCGCGTTGACACGTCGGACATTTGTACATGCGCTCATTGCGATCTGAACAATTCTATACTTTGAGCCTTCCTGGAGAGAGCTCCATGTTCGACCGGGACTACTCACGTGAATCTAGATGACGCGCCAAATGTTCCGGTCGTTCATACGCCTTATCGCAATGTGGACACTGGTGATTGACAGCCCTCCGCGGGGAACGTCGAGGGGCCTCCGGACTTTCAGGCATGATGGAACTTCGAGGAAAGTATGGAAGACAAAAGTAGACGAGTCATCGATTTTATGTATGGATTGCCGAGGGCGATCGGGAAGGCGAACGAATTTGCGGGCCACAAACTTGCCGATAGCTGGCCGGTCAAATTGTTAGTGCAGAGCTAACATAACGTACATCTAATAAATAGCCACGGCCATTCCCGATCTAGTTTTTCTTCGATTTTGCGGGGGAGAGACTAGATTTAAAACAGTGGAGGAGGTTGCGCCAGTTTCGTGACGCGCTGAAATCTACTTCCCCCCGAACAGACCCTTCCCTGTGGTCTAAGATTTTGTTACTGATCGGTCGAAAGCCATGTATACATTCTCATATCTTGTCTTTCTACATCTTAAATTCTAGGTTGCTATTGAGTCATAAGGAGAGTCCAAATGCCTTTCAGATACTTACGTCGAAGTAAGCACTTATTGCGTGGACTGTGGCAAAAGTCGTATTTGTGGTGGATATCGATTATCTCTCCGGTTGTATCTAATGCCAAAAGAAATTGTACCTTTCACGTAGGAGAATGGTATCCTGCGGCAGAGAGAAGAGAATACTTGTAATCCTGGCATTAACAAGCAACAATCGAGAACAGGTGACGGCACCTCTCGCCTTCTCCATGCGTTCCTAAACCTGTAATCTTTAACCGTCGGAAGGCAGCAAGTGCAGTTGGAATCCGGTTCTGACGCACAAATGCTAGCTGACTGGAGCCTCAACACGCGGCGGTTCTCAGTTTCTTCTTTCCGCATAATAGCGCCACTGCCGAAAGTTAGAAAGTATGTTCGAAGCGAACATTAGTTCTTACCTTGGGGTTCAGTATGTAAACTGGAATACCCAGCAAGAAGACACCACCGGTGACGGCAGCGAGGATTCCCATTGCAGTTGGGTAGCTGTACTTCTCCACCATTGGGTTGATTCCGTAACTCAAAGCGAATGCCACGATGTTCTTCATACCGACGACCGCAGCAAGAGCAGGACCAGGGTTCCGCTCCCATGTCTCGGCCGCGAAGGATGTCGACAATATGAGAACGGAAACAAATGCAATTTGGAAAAGTGTCCAGCCCATGTATGGACCTCCCCAGGTGGCGCCACCATCCGCTGTAAATCCGTAAAGAAGAAGAGCTGCGACTGCGACGACGCCAGGAAAGATCAAAAGAGTGAGACGATGCTCAGGGGCAAAGGCTCCTCCATTTCTTCTTGCCTTCCAAACGATAAATTTATCCCCCAAAAAGCCAGCATAAAACATCCCACCAAACCCACCGAACACGCCGCCGAGGTTAATCAATCCGATTGATTCAGCTGCCCACTGGTAGTTATACTCAAGAACGGTGTTGTAAGATAGTGACATGCCAATCGATGAGCCGAGGACCACAGAAGAAAGCAAGGTGGCATAGAGAATCCCAGGACACATTAATGCTTCCACGATTTGAAAGAGGATCTGTGGAATAAATGTGAGGGCGCTCTCTGTTGGAGGTGACCACGGCTTCAACTTTTGCCAATACGTCTTTTTGGGTCGCAACTCCTCTGGAATTTCCTCACCACGGGATGGATGTCCTTGGGACTCAAGGACCTCGCGCGTTTCATCCTCGGTCAGCATTCTGGTCACCCCAAATCGGTCGGTTGTTACCATACGCCCATTGACGAACTGAGCATTCCGCTTGTACGCGGTCTCAAAGCCGCCAAAAACCACGAGAATCAACCCTATCGCAACTGCAATGGCGAAGACCCAATAGAACCATCGCCAGCCGAGACTAGCAACCTCATAAGAAGCTGCCAGAGTAAGACATCCCGTCATCGCGTTCTGTGTGGCCCAGTACAGGCCGTATACCATTCCATGCTGATGAACGAAAGTCACCTCGGCAAGAATGAGTGGTAGAACCTGATGGTGACGCATTATTAACTTCCTGCATCAGCCTCATCGGAGTAAGTTGGAGTTACCCACTGACTCTGTGGCACCTGCCGCAAGACCCTGTATTATTCGTAATGCCAGATGCTGTTCCCATGTGTTGGAAACGGCACATCCGATGGTGGCTCCCAGGAGGACGACGGTTGAGATGATTGTTGCGATACGACGACCGTAAAGTAACCCAAGTGGAAGGATCAGGAAATTACCTTATGAGGCCCCCGGTGCAATTAGTTAAACGGTTCGAGAGGTTTGCTGGAGATGCCTACCAATTCCGACAAACAACGACGGGAAGGTCGATAACCAGACAACTTGGTTGGTGGTATATCCTTGAGGCAGATACAGCTGGAAGAAGACGTTGAGAATTGCCCCAAGGCCCCCAATGCAGGACAAGGACATGGTAGCTAGTGAGAAATATTCGTCAGCTGTCCGAAATCAGGGGCTGGAGGCGTCCAGAGTACGAAAAACTCACAAAACCAGCAGCAGCTCACAATGATCGCAGTTTTTTCCCATGTGCTATAGTTCAACGGATCATTGGGGTCTTTGCTGGGCACCGGCAAGCGCTGAACCTGACCATCGGCATCCACCAGAAGATGTCCCCCCGACTTCGTCCCAGCTTCCACGCATTCTGCTAGCTCAATGGCGGGTTTGTCGTCCATGGCTCCTATCGGTGGTATACGACGAATGATTGAGACCACTCGTGATTGCAAAGGAGTCCGATACGGGGCAGGTCCTTCCCGGGGTTTATTTAGTGTTATATAGGAACATACGTCTGCTGGGGAACCTGGGGTCCCCAGACTGTTCAACACGGCAAGTGGAGGGAGAAGAGCCGTGGTGGATCTTCGCACGGACTTTCCCCCACTCGGACCGAAGTCTTGTGGAGCGGACGGTGGTGAACCCCCGGCAATACGGAACACCAATCAGAATAACCCTATTAGACTTGTCGGCGCAATACATAGTGGATAGACTACTTGTCCAGGTGTTGCTGGGGACAAACGATGAAATAAATTCCGAGCAGGATGATCAGGGCTCTCCGAGGCCTTCTCGCAATGAGAGGCATAATGAAAGCCAACAGTCAGTTGTGCTGAGCTTGGACATGAGGTTATAGAAATATGCCTCCAGGGAAAATGTTTTCCCATATCCCTTGTGAAGCAGTCTTGAAGTGTGGCAAGTCTCAGGCGAAGCTTTAAAGAACATAGTTGTAATGAGAATCAAAATGTTCAGTAGGCTCATGGGAGTCGATTATACTATAGGCATTGGACCACCGCGTAGTTGACATATCGCCGCGGAATATAAGCGTACTGTAGAACTTCTTACATACGGCAGTAGCTTCTTGAATACGTTCAACTCGGCTGCTGAAATTCAAAAACACTTAATTACAAAACGGGTACTCGGTAATAATTGAGAAGCACAACCAAGTACATCTATGATCTTTTCACGGTCCTATGGTAACTCTCACCTAAGCCAGGCCTGCTAATGATCTTTCACTTCGCAACCACTCCTTGGCACCGTTGTACATGCTGTTAAATGCCATAAATTCGTCCGGTTTCCTATACAAGCCTAGTCAGCATTAAAGGGAGCCGGGGAGTCAGTGGTGTTGGCAACTACATTATGACAGTCTTCTCATGCTTGACTGTGCCTGGCCGCGCAGCCTGTCGACTGTATCCTTGTATGAGACCGGCACGGGCGTATCGACTTTGAAAGGTATCCTGCTTGTCATAAGAACTCATGACTGACAAGGGCCTGAGAGCGATTCTCAGGGATGAATCATACCGCAAATAACCTGGTGATTTCTGCAAGGGATGGTGGCTCCATTATTTCCTTGAAGAAGGCACCGAGGGCCTCAGAATCTTCAATTGCTTGACTGGCACCTTGACCTTGTGTGGGGAGCATCGCATGCGCAGCATCGCCGATCAGGAAGAGTCGACCGCGGTGCCATGTGTTAAGCGGTTCCTGTCACAATCAACATTAATCCGACATCATTGAAAGCGACGTGGTGCTCTCTCCAGATGGATGTCTAAACATACAATGTCTCGTAACTGCCACAGCCCAATATCGGGGGAGTGCCTGATATGAAGTGAATCAGAGAGAGTGAGGTCTTTGCTCGTTGCAACTTCACTCACTTGAAAATATCCGTGATCCATCGGGGGAATTCTGAGAAAGTTTCCATCAATTTATCTAGTTTTCCTTCTGAGACCCAAGACTGTGTTGCGTTTGGATCCTCGTCCATCCGCTCTGCAAAAAAAAACCATAAATTAACCATTGTTGTCGCACGGATCAAGGACCATACCATCTGGAACCAGCGCGACTATTCCAAAGACATCGCCCTCCCTCCCAGGACCCATAATCAGACGGCAATCATGTGCAACAACCATTGATGTGAATGGCGCTCGGGGGTTGATCTTATCACAAAACTCCTTCTCTTCCGTTTCAAGTACATTTGACGGGATCTATTTGATAAGCGCACCTGCCCCCAAAACACTAGGGGTGTCCCCTTACCATGAGCCGATAGGCTGGCAAAGTTAGCTTGTTCTGCTAAAGATCGGGTTGGCTCTTACCAGAAAGCCCTGTTGGCATTGGGGTGGGACCATCTCCCACGACAATCTTGCGTAGGTTGCTGTGGCTGCATAGAACCCTGTTAGAGAGTAATCCTGGCCCTATACCCGGTGGGCTAGCTTACATTCCGTCAGCGCCAATGATAATATCTCCTCTGACTTCCTCGCCACTCTCAAGAGTTACCACTCCGCCCCAAGGGTCGCAGCGAACCACCCGAGATGAGACTCGAATCTCCACCAGATCCCCCGCGACAGTCGAAGGGCTCAACACTGCTCGTTTCAGTGCGTCATGCAAATCCTTTCGATGCCATAGGACGCGACTGGCGCCGTATTGTGTATTGGTTGTGAGTGGGACTTCATTCACCAGCTCCCCTTCCGATGAATACACTCGGAATCCCTGATCCACCATCGAACGAGATGTGTTCAGTTCGTTCCCCAAACACCACGTTTCATAGAAAATTTTGGTGGCGTTTGGCTGGAGAGAAATCATGGCGCCGATCTCCTTGTTGAGCCGTGATTGTTCGAGTACAATAATTTTCCTGTTGGGGCCCCGGAGGGCAATAGCTGCCGTGAGGCCAGCTATGCCACCTCCAACAATGACAATGTGGAACGGAGTGCTTGTTGTTATCATGGTGAGTTTGGAGAGAAAAACAAAAGAATGACATGAGATCCGAAAAATATCGCCGCAATGAATAATGTCTTCTCAGTTTCACCCAGTTCATGAAATCCGCGGCCTGTCCACTTTTCCACCCTCAACTCCCACTTGCCGTACACTAACTGAATCGTCATAACATTCTGTTCGGCAAGTGGGGGTGGGGGTGGAGCAAAGGGAAATGAGGCTTTACTGGCAGTCCGGAGGTATGGTATAAACCGACCGCTGTCACCGACGTAGGAATCCAACTCGCTCGCAGGAATTACAGATTCAAAGAACCACAGAATCAATCTCAAGTCATGTCTACAGTCACCACCATCACTGCACCTGCTGCTGTTGCTGCGCCGGAAAATGTCCGCATGCGGATCGACGGCACCGACCCCAAGTTTGGTGATTTCCGGGATGATCTTGCGCGGGATGGATTTGCCGTTGTGAAGGGTGCCATTCCCCGTGAGCGGGCCCTCAAATATGCCGATGAGATGTTTTCATGGCTGGAGAACTTGTAAGCTATCCCAGGTTGAAGATTCTACGCCTCATGGGCTGTCTCGCAGGAAACTCACCAAACTAGTCACCTGGGGTTTGATCGTCACGATCCGTCGAGTGTTCACAAAGACAACCTTCCCGTAATCAATGAGAAGGGAATGTGCTTGCAGTATGCTGTCACCCACGAGAAGTTCGTCTGGGATGTGCGTAGCGAACCGGGGGTCGTCGAAACCTTCGAGAAGGTGTACAACGACAAAGATCTCATTGTCTCTTTTGATGCCGTGAACTTCGGTTTCCCCAAGTATGTTCTTCCCTTCCGCCGAACCTTGAACCAGAACTCAAGCTGATACTCTACTAGCCGCACTGATCTTCCTGCGAACAAGCCGTGGCCACACCAGGACCAGGACCCGGAGAAGCCAGGTTTCCGGTGTCTGCAGGGCTTGGTGAACTTGCTTCCCAATGGCCCTGATGACGGTGGCCTGATTGTCTGCCGCGGAGGCCACCTGCTCTCTGAGCAATTCCACCGCGAGTTAGCAGATGAGGAACGCATCCCTGCCTGGACTCCGGAGTGGTACGGATACACGGAACGGGGAATGAAGTGGCTTGAGGACCATGGGTGTAAGTGGGAGAAAGTTTGTGCGGAACCTGGCGACCTTCTGCTATGGGATTCCAGAATTCCTCACTATAACCTCAGTCCCAAGGGGGAAACCCCTCGCTTTTGCATCTACACATGCTACATGCCGGTAGCGGACACCACCAATGACGACCTGTTGCGCAAGAAAGAGGCCTTTGAGAACTGGCTAGGAACAACCCATTGGCCTAACGCGAAGCACACAGGCTCCAACGTTGCCAAGCGAGACGGCAAGGAGTGCGCGAATAACCGTTTTCAGCCAGTGAATGAACCCAAGCTTAGTGAGAGGGCATTCAAGTTGACAGGTATTCCTTATCTGACGACTGAGGCTTAAAAGGCACGAAGTCACACGATTATTTTGTATCAAGAGCTACGATTTTCAGGAAATTACTATCAAGATTGATTTTTACAGTAACGAAAGACTTGCAGGATATCTGTTATCAACTCTCTCTATATCTTGCACTGGGATGCAAGAAACTGTAGTCCACGGCATTTGTCGTTAAGCATGTAATCGTCGACGGAATTTATGATAATTATCCAAAGAGCCCGATGAAACGGTAAGAAACCAATATCTCAGTTCCTCCACCAGAGCACACAATTTTGACCTCGTTCACTACAGCAGGGCTACTCCCTCGCCTTCAACGCAAACAAGAGCCCCTTCGATGGGATTTCCAGAGACCTTCGTCGACAAGTACAATTCATACCCGCCATCCGCTTCTCCAACCTCCACCCATCCTACCACCTATCTCATCTACTCGATAACTACGGCTCTGGCACCGGCAAATGCACAATCGTTGACCTCGGTGGCTCTCACGGCGATGTTAGCACAGAGATCGCCTCCCGGTACCCCCAGATCCGCTGTATCGTCCAGGACCTTCCAGTGATGATTGCAGACCGGACTGACTAGGTGTGTTTATAAGTGAGAATCAGGTACTTGCTGAAGGCGGCATTGCTTGGTTCGAAAAGAGAGCGTTATGGTAGCAAGTTTTCTTGGGCAAACCTAAGCGAATCGTAGAGACATATATCTTCCGCATATGCACACACGATATATAATAGACATAGGTTCTCAGGTCAAACAATCATCCTGCCATGGGTATCACCAGAGCCTGGCTGCGAATGACTGTAAAATTTCGGAGGAAATGCTATATTGAGATACGTCTGCATTGTAGTTCAACAAGTTGCCTCTGCGGTGCTGCTGGTTCCTTCAGTTTGTTCGGGTGTAACCGCTCGCTGGTGACCTCGCGGGAAGAAACCCTCTCCCTATAAAAACTCTACCTGCCTTTTGTGATTGTCTAGTTCCTTCCAGCAAAACCCGCAGCAGTCATGAGTAATACCGGATCTCTGACGGAGGCTGAAAAAGACGCCTGCGTTTGCCTTTCGACTCTTTTCCTCGACTGCGAAATGACCTCAGATGACATAGCGCTTATGGCACAATCGCTGCATCGTCTAGGCATCCCCGTCGATCAGCTCGATCATATTCTCCGCTATGAGGTATTCCCAATTCTCTACCCGCATTTGCTCAACCCTGCAGGCATCTGGGACTATTTCGCTGAGGCTGATCTCATCACCCGCGTTAATGGTCTCCGGACCCATCAGCAGAAGGTACTGCTGATGTTGGGCGGCAACATGGCCTGGATGATATTAGGTGGATCTGTTCTTACTTCAAGGGCACCGGTGAAAGAGATGCTTCGCCAGTTAGACCAGGGCACGTCTTCGGAACGTTCCTCTGCCTTGGTAGAATTCTTCTTTTCTCAAAGATTCCCTATCCTGAGCCTGTCTCTTTACCTACTTTCATATAAACCGCTGACACCATGGAACAGTAATACTACCTTAACTAACGCGGAGACGTGATGTGAATGTGGTGTGGAGAGGAGTATCCTTGTCAAGACGGCCAGTAGTCATTACGAAGCGAATAGTTGCTCGTCCAGCAGCCATGTTCGACTTCCATCGTGTTCTGTCAACGATGACTCGCCTCCCAAATCGAGTGAGAGGATTGCTTAGTTGTACTCTAGTCCTACTAAAGCATCCCTGACCTGTATATTGTTCATTTTCTATATTTGGAGAGGTATTATGTCACTGTTACTCGCTGTTTGCCACTAGCACATTGATCTTATAGTATCTGACTATTGCGTTTAATTGCCTAATCTACTGTTTCTCAATAATACTAACTTTCTATTTGGACTTCCAATATTCCCGAAAGTGATTTTTACGAGTACAGGGAGGTCGTTTGGTGTGTCCAGCTTTGTTCAATGGACTGGTGGAGCATTTCTAATGTAGAGACCTTGGTCTATGTACTGTTATTATTGGCCTACTACTCAGCTTCTTCGGCGTATCTGGTATATATTATCTCTATAGCATTAAGCGCTTGGTCTCCTTGATTTCTAAGCACAACTCGTCACGCAGCTTCGTGATCCGCGCATAGAATCGAGAGGTGTCCGCCTGTCCGGCTTGGCTCTCCTGGTGCAGGTGCTGGGTTGTATTCTCACTTTTCGCGAAGGCTTCTAGAATCGCTCACAGAATAGCGTTGGTTTCGTTGTCGGGTGGTGGTGCGACATTGTCCAGTTGTTGAACTCACTCAAAGGGCCGGTTTAGCAAAGTCATTTTCTGGCATCTCTCGAGTCTGCCGGCTGCTTCCCTCGCTTGCTCATGATAGTACGGCGCTGGTGCTCTGGTAGGGCAATTTGAGGTTCGCAGTGGTTTAGACCCGCCGACATTTCAAATGGACCCGCTCTGCGTCCTTCATCCGTAGAAGCAGCTGCAGATCAACATCTCTCGTAGTAGCCAGAACCCTCTCGCGCGTCTGCTGGAATGTCTCTCCCGCGTTCGCGACGGGACTGATCCGGTGATGCCGGAAAAGACTCGCGATGACCGCTACAAACTCCACCTGCGAGAATTTATTACCCGGGCAGTTCTGTGGCCCGTCTGACCAGGGAAAGTACGTGCACCGCACCGGAGTGATAAGCTGCTCATCCTCAATCGAAGTCGCCGTGTCCAACTTGGTGGGTGTGATCCATCGTGAAGGTTTCCATTCCAGCGGATCTTCCCAGTGCTGAGGATCAATGTGCATCGGGAGAAGACTAAGATTGATTCCTACCTTTGGTGGGATCATTATCGTTCTATCACCGACCTTCAGTGGTTGGGGCTGGTCGTTGGCCCATTTGGGTAAGGAGGGGATCGGAGGGTAGAGACGGAGGGTTTCAAGCTGTCAGGATGAGTATGTAGACGATATGCTATCGGAGAAAAGTAAACATACCAAGACAGCTCGGCAGCGATTGAGCTTGGGGAAATGCTCAGCATATTGGCCCTTGGTGTCCGCCAACAACCGGAGCTCCTCGGCCACCCAGTCTTGCACCTCGGGGTACGCGGCCAATAGAAGGAGTGCAAAACTCAGCGTATTAGCCGTGGTATCGTGCCCTGCAAAGTTGATTACGAAGATGTTGCCAAAGATCTCGTCGGTAGTCAGTCCTTTGGACGGTGCGTCCTGCTGCGTGAGATTCATGGCGCGCACAAACGAGGTCATCAGACCACTCG
This sequence comes from Aspergillus arachidicola, assembly GCA_009193545.1. Taxonomy (NCBI): domain Eukaryota; kingdom Fungi; phylum Ascomycota; class Eurotiomycetes; order Eurotiales; family Aspergillaceae; genus Aspergillus; species Aspergillus arachidicola. The sequence continues at coordinate 27,333 of ML737230.1, read as the reverse complement.
AGCCAACCTTGCCCTCGTTCAATGCCTGTACCTCCTCGTCCAGCATGCGGACCATGTGTTGCTTGAAGTCCGTCGCAGCCTTGGCCAACCGATGCCACGATTCCGGGGCAAACGAAAGAGAGAGAAGTCGCCGCGGCATGATCATCAACAAGATGGCATTATCGAGCACGGTCTGCAGGGCATCACGATAGCTTACAGAGTCACTTTGCTCCCTGGGGCAGCTGTCACTGGCACTCTGAAAAGGATACGATTTCCGAAATCCTGTAGCAGCGAGGACATTCAGCGAGAGGGTGCGGGTATCCCTCGCGACGCTGGCGATCATGTCGAGGTCTGGAGAGGCCCAGATGTCCAGCATCTGGCGGGTCTGCTCAACGCTTTCATCCCATACAAAGGACATAACACTTTCGTTGAAGGGAGTAGCCACCACTTTTCGATGACGCGGCCAGTCGGTTGTATTTGCCGTGGAGATACATGGTCCATAGACTTCGAGCACCGCTACAACGCAATATCATGATTAGGCACCAGGCTTAGCAATAAGAAATGATCGGAGCAGACATACTATATTGTTCCACCGGGCGGATGAAATCTGTTCGGCGTTGGAATATGTCATGGATTGCTTCCGAATCGGCGAGGTGGATGTAAATTTCCTTGGGAGTGACCAGCGCGAAGGTCGGACCGTAGCGGCGATGCGACTCGCCCCGATCGGGAAAGTACCAGCCGCGCCGAGAGTAGCGACCAAATTTACCCCAGTTGATGGGAAGTCGATCGAGCCAGGGCCAGAGATGCGGCTCAATTATGGTCCAAAGTAGATTCTGCGGGTCGATACACAGCCGCACCAGAGGAATCCTCATGGCGCACGCGCGACGGTAGTTGATCTCCATCGCGACCAAGCTCCAGGCCACATAGGCCAGGGCCAACGTTCCGAGGAGCAGCAGAAACATCGCGATGGGCACGGTGGCAGGTTGATCGGGGAAGTAGGGAGTAAAGAGTCGTAATGGAATGTGAAGATCCGAAGAAAAGGAGGAACTGACGCGGCTGAAAGGACTCTTGCCTCATTGGCGGTTATACCCGCGTTGCCCTAATTCTAATTCTTTTACACCGTCGTTTATACGTTCAAGGGAACGGGATCCATAGACAATGATCGGCTGTTCGACATCTATGATTTAGCGTGTGCAAAATTGCCGTCAGTTTCGGCACATTTTCTTCCACTTTTCGCGCAGTATCTATAAAAATAGCTATTTTTAGATACTTCTAACTTAACGAATCGGAAATATACCACCTTTAAATTAAAGTATGTATTAAAGAGTCTCTATTATAAAGGAAAATTAATTATTTAGCAAATTGAAAAATACTTCTCTAAGCTAAGTTTGTTATGTATATTTAAAAGGCTTCCCAAGGCTTGGTGAAGCTAAGCCAAGTGACCCAAGTCTCGGACCAGGAGAGTCAATGGAGACGATCAGATCCTTAGGTTGACACGGCGTAAGGTTTAGGGATACTGAAGATATAATAAATATATATGGATATGGTTTCAAGGGTCCTTATATTCAAGGCGAATGTACTTCTCTCTCCTCTCTCGGTTTATTTCCCTACGATTGTTTACATCGCTAGGGATACAGACATATTTCTAACCTAGCCTAGCCCGACCAGGTGAGGAAAAAGCAAAGAGGTGATAGACCGATGATGATACTATTCTAGGGATTGTAAATTACTTGTAGATAATTGACAAATTCCGCGAGGGATATTCTCTGATCTCGTCGATACAGCACAACAAACTCAAGCAGCTGCAGCGCAACTGTCCCCCACCACTGCATAATTCGATGGAGCAGCGCTCGTCAAGATGGTGTTGCTCTGTGACGGGGTTGCAGTCTTCAATATTGCAGCACTCGTGGACGGACTTGCGCTGCTCGATGAGGTTGCATTGTAGGAAGAGTTTCCAGTGAGATCAATGCAGGCGAAACTCATGGTCGTGGTGGTAGAAGAAGTCAATGCGTACACAGCCTGCGATAGATCCCAGTCCATGCTCACATATGGCCAGCAGATCCGACCATCGGGCATTGTCACCATGTCGCCGGCGACAAAGGTATCCATGCTTTTTAACGGGCTGCCGACCTGTTTTCCAGTGGAATCTACCTGTTGAAAGAATGTGCCAGCGAACTGTCCGCGGCATCCCATCGCCACAAAGTCGCAAATTGGATCTGAGATCTCCTCCCACGTCACCAGTGCGCTGTTGTTTCCAAACGTCGCGGCATGCGCATTCGAACAATCATTTGCGCCCTCGGTCAGCCAATTAATCTGCTTATCGCCATCTTCGGCACCGACCTCTGAAGTCGCCTGCTCTCCGACAATGGTGTATTTATCGGAGAACAGTGAGATGGCGACATTCCGATTGTTGGTGCGATTTAGGGCATGAGTGTAGCCACTTCCCATCCACGTATTTTCGGTGAGATCCATTGCACCGCGGGAAACCCAGGCGAAGATATACCGAGTGCTTTCTCCAAAGCGAGCCAGAGCACTATAACTGCCGGACATGCCCCCCATGGGCTCCCCCGAGGCCCCGTTGGTGGTATTCTCATTGGAGATTTTCACCCCGTCATTTGACATGCCCAGTGTTCTACTATTCAGCCAAATAGCTCCTTGGTCTTCTGCGCAGATACTCGCGAACGGAGGTTCATCGGCCGACTCGAAAGCGATGCCAGTGTTATGGCTACAGCCCCAGGAGCTGCTGGCCCCTGTGATTGTGACAAGGGTTCCATTATCTGCAACATATTGAATACTGTCACCATAGTGTCCGGCTGCGTCGCCAGAGTAATCGGTGACGACAAAGTAGGCGCCATATAGACCCGCTTGCTCCGAGTAGACCAGATCGCCATTGAGATCAGGCGATGCGGAGAGACCGTCAGTCTCGTGGACACCAGGTCCACCCAGCCATGTCTTCCACGTTTGTTTCCCATCCGTGTATCGATATAGGACTGGGACTGGCGTATCGCTGGGGGGTGCGTTTGTCGTTCCAGATGGCATGGCCTCGTTCGTCAGGAGGGCGAAACCATCGTTATGAGCAACCAGTCCGCCCGCTGCTCTGCATCGTTAGCACCCACATGGTGATCCATTGTAGACTATTCACACACCTTCCTTGCCACCGGAAACCGTAACCGACGTCCCAGTCGCTTGGAATGTGTCTACATCCACTTGCTGCACATGAATGTCTGTTTCGCTCGCGTCAAGGTAGGCAACGTAAGCTGATTTTCCATCGGGAGAAACCGAAAATGGAGTTCGTCGATGGTGAGGGTATCCAGTCCAGTAGGCCTCTTTGATAGGGTTAAAGGAATTTTCGAGTGCCAGCACCTTAGGATATTTGTGCAAGTCGGATTCAGTCAAGTCCGCTGTGACGCCCAGCGCCACAGAGAGGAAAGAAAGAGCGACAATCCCTCTCATGGTGAGTGAGTGGATGACAATGCCTTGGTGTGAGCCAGTACATCTGTCGCAGAGGGCTCACAGTAATATATAGAAATCCGCAGTTTATCAAGCCATGTCGGCTGGTATGATAGGGCGTTTCTGGCTTTCCCTTCTTGTCATCCTTCAGGGGAAGTCCCGGGTTTCTAATTCTGAAACATGCAATACATTCCACCAATACGTACACCAGCGTGAGGCCCTACAAAGCTCGATATCCTGAATCACAATTACCGCCCACCGAAGGCTCTCCACCGGTGGATATGATGTTTCACTCTCATCACCGCACGGAGCAGACCCCCTTCCTAATTACCAGATATCACCGCCAAACAGTAATCTCTGAGACAGTGGTAATTGTCGCAGTGTGTCAAAATTACAGGTTCAATCAATCCGAGCAGACGGTTCGACAGACTACTACTATAGGGGTAGAGGGGGTCTGCCAGGAGAACTCGATACCCGCTGCCAAGATATTGTTTCGAGCAGAAAGAGGGTGGGGCCACAGGATCTCATGACAGTGCGATCTATCGTACATGCGGAGGCCCGAATAGCATGTATAATACGGGGGCCGATATGAGGTTTCATTAGCTGACTGGCCAAGTTCGTCCTGCTCTGAAAGTCTGAGGGCGAACCGGAATAGCAGGGTAACGTTGCGCAACAACCAGACATTTGCCCATCTAGATCGATCATTCTGAGTGCTTCGTGGGATCATAAGTGAGATCTTGGTAAGGATCGTTCCAGTGGCTTTTCCGGGAATGGAGACCATTGTTTGGCGCTTCGGGGGTGGTGAAACAGTAGTCAGAAGGATAAAGCTCCTTAATTTCAGTAAATGCCGAAGATCCACCGAGGGGAATACAGACTACCGTGATCACGCCGTGGTTTTGGAATAATATTATATGCCATCCAATATCACTGCCGGTTTAGGAGCTTCTCCTGCATTCAGACTAGTCTTGAATTCACCTCGCGGTCTAGAACCAAGGCCAATTTTGAGACTCCGAGATGGAACTGGAACTCGGCGGTCCACACCCCATACATAGATGAAGACATATGCAGATGGTGAGACATTACTATGCCGGAAGAATGGTGACAAGTGAAGACTATTCTTCGGGCAGTCCTAACAAATGCTTCTGACGGCCTTTGACGGCTTAGCGCTAACGTACAACCGATTATAACGCTTTTCTTCTCAGCAGAAGCCATCACTCTTGAGAGGAAAAAGCGGAGAATTACGAATGACAGGGGGTCGTCTTGCGCTTGTACCAGGCGCTATCAAGATAGACCGCAATCGGTGCAGAGCATCTGTAGTAATCCTTCATTCTCATTCACCCATTGCTCTGTAGAATTGCCAACCACACACTCGGCGACGCTGATAGGTGTGTAGTAGTATGTCATCTTATTGCCTTATCTATCAGACTACCTAACCTTGGCTTGTCTTATTCACAACATCATAACAAGTTCAACTAGTAACCTAGCACTTTGTCATACGTACAACATCCGCACAAGATTCATATCCACAAGTCTCACGAAAAGACCAGTGCGACGTTCTCTAAATATGGCTAGTAATCGGCAGCGCATCCTGCAGCTTTCGCCAGGAATGGCTGCCGCGCTGTGCAGCGGTCTCTGGTTGAAACGCAGGCTCCCGCATTCTCCGATCAAAGATCTCCAAAGACACCCAGCCATTGAACCCTTTCTCTGCAATCCAGGACTTTGCGACTTCTGGTATTGGCATGTATCCACCCATCTCGGTCTCCAGGGGGAATGGTCGAGCGTGGCGTGACCATGTAAACTGTGGCGCCTCGCCTTTGAGATACCACGGGTGGGACGTTGAAAAGGGGGGATCGAACCGCTCCCCGTCTGAGAGTTGCACATAGAAGATCTTGTCTAAAGGGCAATGATCCTGAAAATCACGGAGTGATTCTCGCAGATTATAGTCCGCGTTCGGTAGCTTACCCGATGGATCGAACGGACTAGCCCACACTTTTGTGAGCTCGTGGAAGGTATCTAAACAAAGTCCAAAGTTCGGTCGGTCCACACGTTGGATAATGTGTAGAGCACTTTGCCATGTCGAGCAATGTGTGGACCATGACATTGGCTCATAAGCAATAGCGATAATCGGCTGTTGGGCACGGGCAAGATCCGCCAGCTGTTGCAACTCCATGACAATCACCGCCTCCTCCCCAGTGCAGTCACTGCTATACTGAGCGGGCACTTGTAGATATGTTGCCTTCAGTATTCTCGCAATATCGATCCACTTCGCGGCAAGTTGGAGCCTTTCCTCGAGAGGCGAGTTATGTCCTTCGAAGTTCTCAAATGGAGCCAGGGACACAATCTCGATCCTGTGCGTTTCACATATCTTTTGTATCTCTGATGCTGCCTCCGACAAGCAAAGGTTCTTCTCTCGCGCGTAGACTTCAATGTCGGAGAACACGATCTCAATACCCGCGAAACCATGAGAAGCAGCGACCCCAACTTTGTGGTCTAAGAGGTGGGAAGGGTGCTGGCCTAATGACAAGCTACTAATCGCTAACTTATTGCCTAACATTTTTCGTTTTGGACCGGGTATCACAGCTTAGATTCGAGGGGGAGAAGAGAATATGATTCATGATGCTGGCATGGGAACTTCGCTGGTTTAAATGTTGTCTGGACGGAAATCAATTTCCGCGACGGAACAAAGAAGGAACACCGTCTATTTCCGTGATAACCAGTCACTAAGTCGAATAAGAACAGAATATATGTTCGACCTACACTAGTTCACAAACCTCTTCCTCATACTGGAGATAGAAGCGGACCTCTTGTACTATATTCGCCAGAAATGGCCTCATCAGAGTCAACAGACGGAAAGACAAGAACATGCCGCTATAGGGAAATTGGCTATGGTCCACAGAAGAAGGCATCTGTTCCAATTGTATTACGAATTTATGATGGGAGGTTTAACTAGGACTGGATATCGGCCGAGCTGTGAAGGATGACTTTGATAAACCCTAACAGCAAAGTAATAAATATTACTATGGACTGATCACGAGACATGTTCCCAGTGCTGCGACTACACCTAATCTATCTTCAATACTTCAAATCTCTCGAGGCTTGAATGTCTACAAGCGCTAATCCATTTTACCACAGTTTCCGCTCAATATGCTCTGGCGGTAGCGAAGCATGAAGTATGAATATATTCTCTTATGTCACGACGCTCACCTCACGCCATAAGTAGCAGCTAATACTAGAATCACGTACTTTCACCAGAGAGGAGGAGTAAAATTTAGCCCTTTGCACCAGCTCTAACTTGAAAACTCCCAGTAACCTTCTGATGAGCCAGCATGAGCCGCCCACACTCGAACACTCGGATCGTTCTCTCGCAGAGCAGAAATTTTGTGGATAGTCTCTCGAGCGGCTTCTGGATCAACATGGATACATCCGCTTGGAGCGATAGGGATATCACCAAAAGGAGCCTCTGGGTAGTGAACGAAGTGGTGAGAGTGGAAGCAGTCACCCGCAAGAAAAATCCATCTGGGTTCTCCATCCCTGCTACGAGTTCTGCAAAGAGCGCTAATATTTCCAGCAAGATGGCCAGGTGAATCTACCAGGAAAAAGCTTCCGTCCCCAAAAAAGTCCAAAGCCTTTTCGAATATTCCAAGCTTCCCCCATTTATCCTTCCGGGGGAGGGAGGAGCATGCTGTCGAGGCCGGGAGCTCTTTGATGGGTAGCTCGGAGCGCTTGGGGTCCCAAATTTTCTCATCATACTCGCTCTTCTTGTTGTCGGACCAGTAGCCATCTTCCTTCATGATGGCTAATGTTCCCGTGCCGCAGAGGAATGTTGCATTTGGCAGCTGGTCTTTCACGGGAAAGACGTGATCCCAGTGTGCGTGACTGCATAGGAAAAAGCATCGCAGCCACGACAGGAGATCATTCCCGCCCACCAGATCAGCGACTATTCAGACGCAATCACATATCTCCAGACGCGGCCCGACATTAACCCAGACAGAATTGGAGTTTGGGGAAGCTCCTACAGCGGTAGCCACGTCCTGTGCGTGGGAGCTGTAGATCGGAGAGTAAAGGCTGTCGTTAGCCAGGTGCCCTTAGTCGATGGATGGGAAAACTTCCACCGGCTGATCTGCCCGGACTTCGTTCCATCTGTAAATGAGGCCATTGAGAAAGGCCAGAGCACAGACAGAACACGTATATGCAACGCTTTTATTAATAGCTTAGCGTACAGACCGGTTGGGGAGTCGCCGCAGGGGAGACACCAAAATGCCTTCCAGTTGTGAATGAAAACCCATTGATGCAATCAGCTCTTCCATCGGCGGACAGCTATCAGGTTTTCAGCACCTATGCACGGGCACGAAATGGGAGAATTCCATCACAGTCAAATCGTATGTATCGTTCTTCTCCTAAACGCTCATCACTAATTACCCGCTAGACTGGAGGCTTTGAGGGGATACGTGCCCCTTACCCATATTGAGCACATCTCTCCAACTGCTCTCCTCATGATTGTTGCCGATAATGACCTGGTCACTCAGACGGATTTGGCCTTGAATGCATACGCAGAGGCTCTCGAACCTAAGTCTCTCCACATTCTTCCAGGGGGTCATTTCGACGTCTATGCCGGCGAACATTTTGAACCGAATGTTGAGGCACAAGCGAGCTTTCTTCGCCGCCACCTCTCTTAGTGAGATAGTCGCACAGGAGAAATAGGCCAAAGAAACGTCGAAACTTTTGGCGTGGTGTCGAAATACAATTTCTGCATAGAATATAATTGTTCCGAACGCATAGTCTCAATGAATCTGCATCGGACAATAAATCCCTTCCATCTGTCAATTTTGCCACTCTTTCACCGGTGTGATTTAGCACGCTGGGAAACGGAAACAGCTTCGTAGGCACCACACTATAGATTTGAGATTATCTCTCAGGCGATTACCATAAATATTTAATATCTCACCTGCGACTGGTTGGCGGGTTTCCTACGGAGTGGTCTATGAGTCCCCACGAAGGTTCTAACAAGACTTTCGTATTTCGGATAGATCTTCCAGGACTCAAGTTGCAAGCGTGTTAGTATAACACCTTTTGAAAACCACTGTATTAGCATGGAGTTTCGACGTGATAGAATGGATATATGGATGACGCTATGTATGATTGATGATCGAACACAGCCTGACTAGCTTTTGGTATCTACTATTCCTCCAGATGCAACATCCTCCCTCTTAAACCCTTCCGTTCCCAGCATACGGTTGTTGATCAATACTGGTTTGGCCGCTTAGAAGTCCTCACATCAGTCCATTTGATCAGGCCGGGATAAAAGGATGCAGAACGTACCGGTCAGTACAAAAAACACTCGTGCCGGTGCGTCCGAGTAGTTTGTCCATCCGTGTATGGTTCCCCTCTGGACGCAAACGTCCCCGGGCTTCATGTCAATGCGCTCGTCCCCGTCCAGGTGGCTATCGAGGATTCATAAGGATCAGCAATGATACTCGGCCCCAATGGAGAAACAAACCATGTAATTTCTCCTGCATGCAAGATGCCAAAATCGAGAGATTCGGTTCGATGAAACATCTGTGATCGGTGTTAACCCTTCTCCGTCTGCACCAGTTGAAGTGCCTACCGTTTTTGTACGTGGCGGAAAGTCCACCACACGCAAGACAACCCCTTTCTGGTTGGCTAGGTCCGGTGTACGGGTCCTGGTTGGGTCAATCCATTGGTCATTCACTTCAGGAAACTGATGCGTCTCGTAGAGAACGGCGAAGTTGCAGTTGATTTTGGTTGGCTCGCAGGGAATCAAACTGTCTGCTACGACAATCGCTTTGCCATCATTGTCATGGCCTGTGACGATACGTCGCGGGTGTGGGAAAAGGTTCTCCATGCTACCAGGACTGAATTCTCACGTAAGGCTGAAGAGTAAAAGGAAGTATTCTTCGAAATGTAGATATAGAATAGCATACATTGTGAGACCACAATCGAAAGGTTGGGTTATATAATACATAACGTTTGTAATCCCGAAGGTCGGGGGACCTTCGGATTCGGAGTATTCCATATTCTCCGAATGTGGAGTCGTTCGGGCTCAACTTTCACCACCAAAAGATCACCAAACCAGTTTACTGCCAAAGGCAATCGGGTGTTGATGTCTAACTGTGGCGAGCCTTGTCAAAGTTTCCTGAAGGTCGTGCTGTCGGGCCGATCCCACGCATGCTGCCTTTGAGTATGATGGCCTGGGACCAGTGCTGGGACAACAATTAACGTGCAAATTTCATCTACCGGGATTTTGTGAAGACATTCTTTTCTTTTGATCCATCCTTGGGATACAAAAATATTTTCTTGGGGCATATTCCACATATTGGCCAGCCGTTTCAGCGGGTACATCAAACATACTTAATTAAACACCCTCCAGCCTTGCTGAAACAGAGCTAAGGGTTCGAATCCCGAGGGTTCTTCAAGATATGCGTCTCCAATAGACATGTTATACCACGAATCATCTAGGGGCACACCAGGCGGCTCCATCAGTAATTCTTCAGGATCGACTGAGTCGGCTTCCCCGACACCTGAGCAAGTTTGTGTAAGAGCGAGAGAGCGCCGTGAGTCACCACGAGGATTGTTTGCCTGGTAAATCGAATGATCCATGGTTTCCAAATGCGGTGCTAGTGTAGAGGGGCCAGGGCTTTCCTGGGCCACATCGACAAGGTGTGTAGCGTCGTTGAGTGACTGCATACGATCTATTCCATACATTCTATTTCGCTCGGTACTCGACTCTTGTGATTTTAAAGAATGCAATTGTCGATCTAGCGCAGAAGAAAGTTGTTCTGGCTTGATTTCCAATGCAAATGTCAGCGCGTACTAGATTTTCTATTGAGTAGGATCAACTCACGAGATGACCCAAAGTTCTCCAATGACGGCACAGGACGTTCAGGAGACGTAAAATCGCCCGCACAGCACGTAATCTACGACTTTCAGTCCGGCTTTCAGTAATGGTTGCATGCGATCTTTTGTCTTGGCAGGGAGTTTCTGTGGCCAACAGGACTATTCCTGCTATAAAGGCCCCATAACCCACGAGCGGAGGCAGGACTGTGATATCGCCACTTCCATACAGAAAAGGGCTCAGTAGCTTTTCATGCAATCCTGCATGACGTATGACTTTTTCGGCGCTCCGTTTCACACTTTCCACATCCATCTCTGGCCCTGTCGAAGCGCCTGAGAACAAGGGGACAAGCATTGAGTGCAGAATAATTTGACACTGGTGGAAAAGAGATTCAGCAAGTAGCTTCATAGAGTGGGACTCAGACTCTATATCGTTGACGGTCATCGGATCCGTGACAGAACTTGCACTATTGAAAACTGACGTTGCTAAGTCTGAGAGACTGTAGACAGACTTGACGTTGAGAGAGGGAGAAGAAGCATTCCAATCGTTAACCAGAAGTTGAACTTTTGCCCTGATATATCCATAACATCAGAAAGAGAGCTAAGTGTAGATTGCACACAAGATTTTCATACCAGACTCCCATTATTTTCACCAGAAACGCCGCTGCAGGTGTAAAATGGTGCCTCATGTTAAGTTCAACTGGCCTCGATTCCCAATCCTGATTCATCTTTTCCCCCAAAATAATGTCATAGCGTGATCCGGAATCTTGAATGTACGCCGGAAGTGGGACCATGGCCACTTCTTTCCAGGCGGCTCTTATGCAAGATTCCGGCTCCATGCTGACGCAGGTGGAGATCCAGCAAGCCCAAAAGCACCGACGATTGAGCTCGGATTCTAACGATAAATCCAAATCATTGCAGCCATCATGTAACCCTCGATTGTATCCAAGGAGGTGGCATGAACGATAGGCGAGAGCTATAAACCCCACAGTGAAGGTTTGCAATCAGCAAGACTGGAACAAAATACCCCATTCGATGGAAAGGGGCTTACAAAGACACAGACTGCAAGACTGAAAATTGCCAATGCCAAACCAGTACAGCTGTAGACATTCAAGTGCCTGGGTGGTCACCAGGGAAGGCTGTTCGATCGCGGATGACGTGGCTTCCCGCACAGCAGACTTGGCCCATGCAAGACCACAAGAGCCATAACATTGTAGCACGTCCAACTCCGAAGCCTCCAAGGACGTCGTATTTTCGTGCTGACGGTCGGGATCAAGGAAACTGTAATCATTCATTGGCGAAGAACTTTGACTTTATGGAACGACATACAGCGTAGCTAACGCAAACATGGCCTTCACAAGAATAGTAGGAAGATCGCCTTTAAGATATTCGTGGAAGACTACATGTTTCTGAAACAATAAAGATGCATTATAGATCCGTGAAAAGTATATCTCAAGTAAACCCAGGCCAAGGGCGCGAGGCGGCAAGGGTGGGTCATCTGAGTAAGGAGGTATACCATGACGAGTTGACCTCGTTCGCTCTCTGGCTTCATTGGATCGAGGTGTTGGATGAATCAACTCACGTCCGTTCGCAATATAGGGAGTCCGAGTCCCGGTGTGCCTTTCGGGAAATGCTGGGGCTGCTCTACTAGAACTGGCGGCTCTCTCGGCCTCTCGTGAGCCCTCGTCTGGGGAGAGCACCACACCGTCACGAAGTACTGTCTGGTGAACGATGTGGTCTGACAGGTTTAGAGCTGGGACACACCTGGTGGATTCACCAGTGAGGTTGACGATGTCCGTTTGTGGCTGCGGAAGGTCCAGGCAACTTTGGTCAACTGCTGTGCGTATTTCCCGGCAGTTCCGCTGCGGCTTCCGGCCCCGGCGTTTCACAGGAAGTGGGTACACACAGATCGCCTGGAGCCTCCGGCAGCGACTGCACAAGGGGCGTTCACGACTGCATTTAAGCTGCTGGACTATTTAGCATGAGTAGCAGAGCCAGAGCAGATTGCGTCACTTTTTGGTTACGACATCTCTGACATGCGACAACAGAGCGTTGTACAGCATCACTTGATTGGCGCGGTTCATTTATGGAAACCTGGCAATGCTCTTCTCTTTGCGGAGTATCCATAGATTCGAGTTTGTACTTCGTCTGGAATGACCGAAACGGCTCTCAGTATCAGAAGGTGGGTGCCTACCGCCTACCTAGATAGTTCCGGATCCAGAGCGGTGAGTTTATGCCATCCGAAAGATGGCTTTGTCTCGGACCGAAGAGACAAATCCGATTATCCGATATATTTCAGGTCCGACCAGATGAATATAGCTAGTATACCGATACAAACATTCTTTGTTGACAGGGTACCATCTCCAATTGTGACTTCACGGCTGACCATCCGTTTTACAAAGACGGCAATAATTTTCCCCGACATTCACCGAAGCCGATACGCCCTGTACCATTATCACACCAGGCGTCCAAAACTATCTCATCTCCGTCTTCCAAATACCTAACGGTGGTGCCGTTAGGAAATTCAAGTGGGCGACTGCCACCCTTAGTTGCCTCGAAAAGGCATCCCAGTTCGCCTTCGTGCTATGGAGCAGGCCTTCGTCAGATCTGGAACATGATAGACTCCACAGACGCTTTATATACACACCTGGCCAGATATTGTTCCTGTACCCATCAAGTCACCTGTTTCGATACCACAACCTGCGGATGCATGGTGCGCAAGCTGTTGATATGGGGTCCAGTAAAGATAGCGTAGGTTGCTCTCTGTAGTATTATACCTTTCCCCATTCCCTAGCGACAATCATCAATAAATGGTAACAGAAAACGAATTATTAGCTTACTAATGAGCGACGCATTTAATCGTATATCAAATGTGGCAGTTGCGCGTTCTACATAACGCTGATGGTCGAATTCAGTAGCAGAATGGACATGTTCAGGCTCACAAGCAAAGGGTTTGAGTGCATCCAGTGTGATAATCCAAGGGGATATACTGGTTCCAAATCCTGAGAAGGGTCAATCTGTTAGCTTTGCTGTACATAATAAACGCGAGATACTCACGTATGTGATTAGCGTATCTTACCTTTGGAGTGGAAAGGACCTAATGGAGTCATTTCAAACGCCTGAATATCTCGACTGGACCAATCATTCAAAAGAACAAATCCGAAGATATGCTCCGGTGCATCGATCGCTTTGATAGTCTCCCCTATAGGAATGGGCTTCGAAACAAAGTATCCCATCTCCAGCTCAAAGTCCATCTGGACTGCTGGACCAAAGACCGGCTGACCACTGTCATGGTCCCATCTAATACCTTTCGGCCGTCGGACAGGAGTGGGGGATGGTATGACGCTTGATGCTCTTCCATTGTAGACGGAGGGAGCATAAAAGAAGTTCCGCGCGACCTCGCCACCGGTCAGAGGAGCACACTAGCGCTGTCAGTAATCAGTCGTATTGACTGGATCAAATCCGTAGCCATACATTCTGTGCGTGTTCCAGCGAGCAAAAGAAGTCCGAGTAGCCCCAAATCTTCATCGGAAGGTGCATATGAGCTTGGTCGAGTGGAATAAAACATTTTTCTGGTACACGTCCAGTTGATAAATCGTGGATAAGAATTTCTCTCACTTGGGACCTCGTTTTTGAGCTTAGAGCAGCAAATGCATTGAGCGAGGGCTGTAGATATGGATGAGCCTAGCCGATCTATTGACTTACGGGACAACTGACTTGACTGAAAATATCGTAAAGGCTTTGGTTGGGCTCGAGATCATCCTTATCCTTCCACAACAAGGATAGGTCAATCGCATGATGTCCAAGAGCCGTGGCACAGCGTGGTTTAGGGTCAGAGGTAGTTGAGATTACTCCAAACGGAATATTATGCAAAGTAAACGGTGAATCGGGGGGGATGATGGGTTCGGAGGGCATCGCTAGAGATTCGGATAGACTGATATATGAAGGAATCTCAGTCGCATAATCGGAGAAACGCAAGAGCGTTGCAATGGTTAAATATCTATCAGTGGGGCATTATCGGGGTCCTCGCTCACAATTGTTGCACTCGGTCGGATTCGGAGAAATTCCACTGGTCGTAGTAGGAGACCTCGTTCTCGTTGCGTTGGGGATGTGAGGTTTCGGAGTGTCGCGGGCGCCTAGCGTGGTGTTTCCTGCGTCGTCAGTCAATATCACTCGGCCGTTGAACACACCTAGGGTCATGAGATCTGGTATATACACGAGGTAGTACACCAAAATTGTCACCTATGGAATACTTGTCGGCGTTGATAGTATTTGGCCGGACGACTTTGCTGACCTTCGCGAGTCGGATTTGCGCAACCTGGGTGAAGACCGACAGGACAATCGGATTTTCGGGCCCAGAGGCCCTGCAATGAACAATATCAGAAACAAGGGCTTTTTGAAAAGAGTTACAACTCGCACTGGCACACGCAATGCAACTGAAGATTCGGGCCGAATGGTAGACGGTGGTTGTGGGGCTTGGGAGCGTGATAGAAACTCAGCCAAAACCCGAATATCCATTCTGCGTCCCAGTCGGGGAATCTACTGAAGAAAACAAGAATTTTCACTTTATTTAGATGCTTGACATGGAGCCAAGCATCTGCTTTTAGCATCGTACGACAAGATCGATACAGGCAGAGTTGGTATTCTACCTCATCGTTCGACCATCGGTGCTCCCTTCCGTTCCTCATTGATCGATACATTAGTACCAGTAGAAACTCAATGAAAAATAATCTTAGAAATGATCGGCCTAGCCTGGCCTGTCAAATTTAGACCATCGACAAAGCAATGCAGAATACACAGCTGAGGAGAGTGAACCTAAACCATGAGGACATTGTATGGATCAGAAAGGTCGCCCAGGAGTGCCAATGTGGACTGTCTACGAGTAGCCCACATCCACTTTTGAGCTCAGGACACCTGACTTCGGCTTTGATTCAGCTGCGATGGGAATCGAAGTACAACATTCTTATTCTCGTAAATTTTCGCTACTTACTTGTCGCTTGTGGAGGTGGAAACTGTGGCGAGAGACTACGAGTAACTCATCACAAAGTAGCAAACGCATTGATAGATTTCCTAAGCTTGAATAACCACATTCAAAATTTCAGTCGATAAGTATAGCGATAGATACTTCCTTGGGGTCACAGACAAGTCATAAGGGCGAAAGAAATAGTGCAGAGCCTGTCGTCCGAAGCAACTAAAAGCCTAAGCTCATCACCGGTTTCGCCAAGAAGATTCGATGACTTCCGCCGCTGTCGTAATCTTGATATCGGGAAATTGAGCGTCCAAAGTATCATCGCTGGAAATAGTATACCCCCCAGTGCCAGATATATAGTGGAATAATGCGAAGATGTACTCCGTGGACCGTCCAGTACTTTCGAGCCCAGTCTCCTCGAATTCAGGAAAATATATCCGGCCGTTTCGAAGGTCTTCGAGGCTCTCGTTCTTAACAAAAAAGTGTTCACCTGTTACAAAGGTAAGTTAAGGATTTCCCTCTAGCGTTTCCTTAAATCTCGTACCTCGCGCTTCTTCAGCCAATTGAAGAATATCTTTGAAGGATGCTGTCTGACCGGCGATGAAACTCACAGATGACCACTCTGATAAGTCCATGAGTCTTGCGACGAACCGTGCCATGTCTTGGGAAGTGATGAAATTGATCTTGGAAGTCCCATCACCCGGAAGAACAGCCCATTTCCCTGCCACGTTGACAGCGTTGACCCATGGCTTGAGATGGCTTCTCCAGTGCGGAAGACCATAATAGTCCAGGAATAGCCCGTTAACCACCCGTGTATATTCCAGACTCGATTCCTCCACCGCGCCAGTCGCCGCTAAAGCCCACTTTGCGGTAGGTACCATGGGGATGTGCCTAGAGTTGCTGTCAGCTGCCTTCAATCTTCATCCCAGAGAATGGCAATCAACATACTCCTCTTTAAACAACATATCGTACCCACTTACTACAAAGCGCTTCGTCGACCCCGACATGTCTGCGGCACGGATCAGGTTGACCTGGGCCTCACTGATGGCATCGGATTCCATGCCGAACGCACAGATAACAGTGTCGACATCTGCGGTATCAAGAGCCTTTGCTGTAGCGCCAATGTTACTGTAGTCTACCGCTAAGTAGGTGAGCTCGTTGACTGGATCGTGCGGCTGCCGTTGCGCTGAGCGTATCAGACTCTTGCAAACATACCCCGGTAACCGTAACCCATGGTATGCCGACTCACCTTGCGCGTGAGGATGAGAACCGTGTGCTTGCCATGCGCCACAAGGGCTTCCACGATGGTCTGGCCGACACTGCCGGTTCCGCCTGCGACTGCGATAATCCTCATGGTGTCGAAGCTTTGAAAGGGAGGTACACAACGCGAAAGTCGGATGCCCGGGAAGGATTTCTATATACGGTCCTTAACGTACAGGAGCAATGACCAGCCGAGCAAGAGGACAATCCTCAAACCCCAGACGCATTGGCATACCGGGCTTGGCAGAATAAGCACTAGTGCTGACAATCCTACGCTGTGACTCACTTGACTGCGTGGATTCGTCCATGGATCGGCAGGATGCGTCTTCGAACATTGATTTCGTGGAAGGCTATGTTCTGTATATCTTTACCCAACGCCGCATCTTGCCACTGCAGTCCCCACCCGGTTTACATGTAAAACGCTGTGTATGCGCAAGTCCCGTAAGCAAGTGACACCTTGTTGGGAGATGTTCATGTTGTCACTAAAGCGCTTGCAAGCAGTGCATTTTATAGGTGAAAGATCAAGATACCTAACAGTCTAGAACTACTGAGACACTGTTGTTGTTCGTGATCTCTTCCCTAACATGTAGATTGGATAACTAACCCGGATATTTAGCATGGATCACGGCTCTGCGAGCTATCCAAAGAGCCGATCTCCAGTGGCGACACTACTCCGGTTCGGTGTGATCTAGAAGTACAGCACATCCCTTTCAGTATGGGTATGAGCTGTGTCGAACTTCTCATCACTTGCGCCCTCGCCACCCAGCCAACCCGGATTCTTGACTGTGCATCAGGGTATCATGACTTCCACTAACCTACCATGAAATCTGAAGTCAGAAACGCTACGCTCTGGGGTGAGATCGCAGGGGACAAGGATCTGGGGATTCCATGGCTTTGTGGAGTCAGGGTTGTTATTGTGTCTGGGGTTGGTTGCCCAAGGCAGACAGGCCAGTGTTTTGCATTATTTTGCACTGTTAGCATGGTTTACATTCCTACTTCCCGGAACCGGAAGAGGGTGAGGCCGATGGTCACGGGACTTCGTTATTGCATTCGTCCATTGATTCATTCATTCAATCATTCATTCTCTTCAGGGGAAATAATTAATCGACACTCCCCATGTTCACTTCTTCGCAAGCGCCGCCAGCTTGACCTTGATCGCATCAGCCGACACCTTCTCGTCCCAGATATAGTTTACACTGTCCTGCTGCACCGTTGCTTCCGCCCACCGCTTGAACCGCGGCGTGTCCTCCAGCAAGCTAGGGAGCTTCTCACTCAGCAAACCGTGTCTGTGGAAGGAGAGAATGCGCAGCAGGAATGAACCAGTCAGCACCTCGGCCAACGTCAGTTTCTCGCTACCGCCAAAGAATGGACCTTTGCCATCGGAACCCTCCGGCAACTGAGGCTCCAGTTCCGATTTGATCGCAGCGACGAGCGCCTCAGCGGCAGCGTCCCGCTCCTCTGTGGTGGAGGCCCGCAAGGATGTCTGAAAGTGGGGTTGGACCTTGCTGAAGAAGGTGTCGACGAAGAAGGCGATACGAGCGCGTTGAAGGGCACCGTTCTCGCTGTTGGACGGAGGGAGGAGGTGCGACGGATGGGCGTCGGCCAGGAATTGGGCAACAATGGCGGACTCCGTGATAATGTGCTCACCGTAGGTGATGGAGGGGACAAGGCCGCGCTGCAGATGGGTTTGTATGTCAGTATGCGCATTCTGGGGATGTTCGCCGGGCGTAGGCATTGTAGCGGTACACGTACAGGATTGATGTCCAGATACCATGGCTCTCGTGGCTTAGTCAAGTCAATGATGACTTCCTCGTAGTCCAGCCCCAATTCTTTGAGGGCAATATGAGCCCGGTGGGCCCAGGGACACCGGTGGTTGGTATACAGCGTAATCTTTGGAGTGGTCATTCTGAAGTTGTTCCTTGGTTAGTCTCAAGCGGTCGCTGGGGAGGGAGAGAATGGGAAAGATGGAGGAGACGGAGGGCATTGATATACACCGTAGCCGGGGGTGGGGAAGAGTGGATTTCTAATCCGACGGTGTGGTGCCAACCCCGAGCGAGATGACGATATCACTATCCGCCGTCGAGGGTATATGTATATCCGGCTGCCGTGCACGATACCCTTGTATGTACCTCCACATACAAGGACAATGACAAGAGTCTAGGACTCTATGTATACTATTCTAGGACTTCGGGATCGCTAAAGAGAGATTGGGGTGTATGTTGTAGACATCTATGCTGCCCTCAACGGAGGGTGATCAGGTACGACTTCGGGATATTGGCAGTGCTCGCTTTTGCATTTCTCGTCATTACTCTCCAGCTCCTTGCACATGGATACCTTGTATTTGTATCATGAGTAGGTATCTTCTGCTATTTCGATTTTGAGGGATGTAAGGGTGTTTTTCGGACCAACAGCGCCAGACTTCACAATCAAGTCTTCCGTAGAACCTCTGCAGATGCAGATATATATATACCCCAAGTATTCAGCCACACACGCGTAAAACTAGTAACCGAAGAACCACCATCTTAAAACTTCACAAAAATTATTAAAAAACACTGGAAATACATACAGAGTTATATACTGATTTAAAAAGACCGGAAGGAGACGAGGTCGACTGAGAAGGAAAATAATGATATGGCGTTCCGGGCCGATTTCGAACCCATAGCCTCGAAGGAGCCCACGCAAAAAATTAACCATGGAGTTACCACGGTTACCTGTATATTATTTTTTTAATAAATGTGATATAGGTAACTATCCATTGTTTTACGAGACCCGGACGAGTCGAGAGTTCTTTATCGACGGCCTTGGGGCTATGTGTGCACTCCACTGATTTGCTCTGCGTCGAATCTGCTTCAGTGTCCGTCTCTCCTCTATGTGACTACATTGTTATCAAAGGCACGTTATCATTGTTGTTTGGAGAAACGGAGTTATGATTCTCAAATCTCTTACCTAACACACGATATCTGTACCCTAACACGGGGATCCTGACCCCTGCTTGGTGATAATCTTCGGCAATCCACTCGCCGAAAAACTCGGTGCTCGCCACGAGCATGGTGGCCAGTGTCTGTTGCAAATCTATATTGCTGAAAGCGCGATGGTATGTACAAAGGTGTACCTATTCGAATGACAAACATACACTCCAACTCGCACGAATTGATCAACCGGATAAAGCCCGTACACCTCTATCTCTGCCAGGCCAACATTACGAGTAGACGGGCTAACGGACGTTACTATGAATACTATGAATAAGAGATTTCGCGTGGTTTTCGCCTCAAATTGAATCCGGTTGGGTTTCCCATAATTGTCTAGTACATGAACGGTAATGTCACTTCTATTATTAAATTGAAGAATGCCGCCAGTAACTTGGTCATCGACATTTGGACGGTCGTATAGATAGACTTCAGAGATCGACTGCGGTTGGGCCCATGTAAGCCTCAAAGTGCTCCCAGATTTTCCACCCACCGTTGCCCATTCTGTGGTTGCTCTCCCTGGATAACCATCGATTATTCCGTCAAGGGCCGCTTCCGCTGTCTGGCCACTGTCAGCATTCTGCGAAGATGTGGTTGCCGTTGCGTTGTGGGCGACATTCTCCAGATTAGTTGCAACAACGGTCACTTTTTCCGGCGTACTCCTTGTGTTTCCATTCCCAACTACCAAGCTGACTCCCCAGTGTTTCCGACGACTTAGGACTGGTGAATGACGGGCGCGCTGCTGTGGCATTGGAGAGGACGACATCGGCTCCTCTAATCTGTGTCCACTGATAAATAAGGGAGGCACCGTTGGGGTCTCTACTTTGCGTACCATCAAGCACGACCTTCTCCCCCAGTCCGACCGCCCGCCGATTATCATGGAGACGGCCATTCGCTACTGGTTATCCAGTGACAGCATACTGGCGCTGCAGCCATTGTGCCTCATTGCCATTAGGACAACTGGCTAAGTCATGGCAAACTTTCGAATCGTGAGCAGCATATGTGAAGAAAGCGGATTGCTTAGCATTGAGATCATCCCCAAACACGTTCTGGGCCATCGATGCGATCGAATACCCAGTGTACCCCGTCAAAGTATGGGTGGTAGAGTATCGTTCGGCTGCCTTTTGCACATAATAAGCCGTGGTGTGGTGGTCACTATGGTCACCATCACCATAAGCATGGGCGTAGTCCTGAGTATTGATCTGATCAGGATTGAAATCACTCATCAAAGTAGCGAGTGTATCAAGAAGCTCGTCACTTGTGTAGCTGGTCGATCCGTTCACCGTTTGGATGCTACTTATTTCCGACTGCCAGAGTTTCTGGAGGCTGGCACTTCCGGTACTCGGAAATCCATCTCCGAGGCCATTACCGTCGGGCAATTGGAGGAAGACCAGTGATACATCTGGATTCCCATCGAGTGTGAAGGTGGGGATGTTCTTCCCGTCGATACCAGCGTCCGATTGCGTCCAGATGTCACTTACATCGGCCATCTGCGCGTATGCGGCCTGGGAGCCCGCCTGGCGTTGCTCCCAGTAGCCACTAGAAACTTCCCCTGCGTCGCCTGCAGTCAGGAAAACGGTGCGAACTCTGCGGCCACCTTGAATTTCATGCAGAAGGTTGGGGCTGAGGAATAGTAGATCATCATCCTGATGCGCGACGATGTTCAAGGTCTGTGCAGCCGAACATGGTAGCCGGTATAGGAAGCCAATGGCTGCGAGAAGAAATGAAGTTCTCATGCTAAGAAGCCTGGGTTGTGCGTGCTCTTGGATCTGGAGATGGCTAAAAGTATTATGCACCTGTCATGAAGCTATTGCCAATTGATGAGGGTACAAGTTCGTTCATTTTAAACATCAGGTCCCCCTGCACTTCTTCACTTGCTGCGTGGTCTGGCATTCCAACCGCGCTGTGTTTGTTGTGTCTATTCTATCAACCCCTTGCTTCTCACATTGCAGTCAAACCAGACTCATTGGATTTCACCAGGGGCTTTGGTAAAAGATCAACCAATCTTCGCGGTGCAAGTACATTTACGTTCGTAACTTTCAATAGGAATTCTCCGGCTGAAGGGGGTCTTCTTTTGCGGCCAAGTCAGATAGCTTCACGTTTCGCAACAGCTCGACAACCCTTCGAGTGGATTTCTAATTCTGCCTACCGTACACAACGTTCAAACTGAAGAAAGCCGATCGGTAACGTAGTCCCCGACTGCACTCTCAGTCGGTGCACAGCCAATCAATTTTTCAGATCAAGTATTTCCTCATTCCTGTACCGAGCTACCTGAGGCTATGTGTATATTAGGGACGAGGCATTTTCTGGAATGTTTATCGGCCAATGAACAAAGTTAATCTATGGTTTCATACCTAAAGCTCCTTGATTAGCCGCAAAAACAGGGGCTAACGCCTCTGAGATTGGTGTCGAAGCCTAGAAACCGTCCGGGCCAGGCGGATCTATCTGGTGCTAGAATGCGGGTCATTAGCATTATCTGATTGTGGTCCTCTAGAAGTCGAATGCAAGTAATGAGTGAACTACTTGGATTTCGAAATCTCTGCCAATGGTGTCGATTTGCCGACACTAAAAGCCCTGGACAAATCTGTGGCGGCATCATAGCCGAGATCGATGTGGTTGAGTAAAAGGACCCTTTATGCGAGATACCATTCGTATGACCATAGGAGTACAACTAGAGAGTTGTTCTGCATAGCGTGTTGAAACAAAAGAGACATCACGGATGATTAGTATTAGATATTACCTTACTGAAAGCTCTGTATGCTACCCTAAGCTCGACATAATTATTGCTAGTACTCCGCCACAGATACCTCGAATGTGCAGTCTGTGTCATGCCATGAGGCCAGCAGTGGTAAGAGGTCTGCAAGGCGACTTTATAAGAAGGAGTAACACAGAATAGGGTTCTCGCTAATCAATTCCCCAGGTGCAGGGACTGATCTTCATCTGTGCCCCGGTAAACTTAATTGGTGTACTGTTCCTATTGCATTCGGTGGATCATGGGATGGCTCCAAGGTCGATGATCGTCACGTTTATCAGTCGGTAGATGAATCCTTCTGTGGATTGTTTTCTGTAACTAGCCTTGGACTGACCTTATAAGAGTGTTACCCACGGCTCATAGCAACCGATCCTTCTTATCTGATGGCCTGGACTGTCCGGCTTCGCGGAAACAGAGAAGATTGTCAATTCTGAACCAAATTTGCGCAGCTAGATTGACCTTGGTTTTTGGAATGAATGAACATTACGTAGATAGGCATAAATTAGCTTGAACAAATACAGACGTCCGATGTCAGTTCTGATGTGACGGTTGGTACGTCCAACACACGATTCAGATGTATCAGCGCATAGAACTAGAGATATCCGTTAGTCCTGTGCAAACATCTACTTGTCGATTATCAATACTCTGCCTTACGCAGATTGGTTTCCCTTTGGATCACAGGCTCTAGTGTTCATCTATGCTTTGCTCTAATACACAATACTTTGCCAGTGTACCATGGCTAGATTCCAATTTCTCCGGTATTACTCTCAGGATGAGAACCAGGAGATACTAGCTGCTTGCGGGCTCATGTGCATTGAGACATGCGTTGAAGATTGTGGTATACAATGTGTCATGTCTTCAAATGTCACTTCCTACAGACGCAACTCGAATCTACCATGAAGGCCACTTGAACGCTGAATTTGACGTTTGGGTGGATGTTAGAGATCTTATACATCTGGTGTCGGGTATTCTTGCGGTTCCTTATGATATGTTCGTACTATTATTCGTACCCTGCTTCTACTCCATTCACCCACGAAGCTACTGTCCCTTTTTCTCTTTCCCCGTCTTCGGTTTCTATCCTGGTATCTCTATGAATAGCGTTTTTGATATCGACGAATCCCAACTCCACAGACATAAAGGCTTATTCGCCTTTCGATCCTTGAACCTGTGTTGCCGTCTCATATTAGTTGGCAGGCTTATCGGTTACGTACCTTACCAACTTAAAATATGTAGAGGCACTGAGCGTTATATTTCCTACCATTCTCGAGCATTCGCATTTCCGTTCCTATTGCCTAGCAATTGCGACCCTCGAATTTCAAGTCCTTGTCAGAAACTCGATTGTGAGTTTATGCTTTCCGCCTGAGGCCCTCTAACTTAGCTCCTGGAGCTGGTGTTGACCTGGAATAATAGCAGGGTAAAGCTAGTACCTTCTCGGGTGATAATTTCTCCACGACACATTGCTTTAAAAGCTCTACCCAGCTACCTTTAGTGTGTACGTGAACAAGGGTAGCACTACAAATTCTAGGCTCCAAGGTAATGCCAACTGAGTAGATGTAGCGGATCGTTGCTACGAGGGACTATAGATAATAGATTGTTAGCTTCCTGACGTTCCTCTTTTCTTTTTTCTGGAGCTCTCCCTCAGTATGCAAAACAAGGTACGACGGATTGCGCCGTCGTCCTGCGGATATCGTACACCAATCAAGTAACGTTGCTGTCCACAGAATGATTTATCTGTGTGACGGGGTGAAGAGTTTGTCCACGATGTATGACGATAACGAAAGGATTTAGTGAGCAAAGCTCTCTTTCTTTGCGACACCCCTTCAGCATGGTATTTAGCTAGGTCTGTGAGTGGGTAGCTGAGTGCAGGAGTACTCCAAGACTCTTTCATACACCTGTAAAACTGCGACGTGGACTGTTGTACCCAGACTAGCTATAAAAGCTACTGAGTGTATTTCGACGCCAGCTGGTCCTATTCCTTCCATGATACTACATTTCCCCCCTGAGGCCAGGAGCTTCTTTTCGAGAGGGGCTATTGAGCTAAATAAGGGTCACCAGTAGTGATGTATGGATTGACGACTGCGAAAGGGCTTGGAACGTTATATTCCGTGTTTCTCCTTGAATATGTTGGTCAATTGGACAGGCTTGCACCCAATTATATATATTCTACTCTGTACTTATGCCTCTCTTGCCGGACCTAAGGAGGCGACCGACTTGAGAGTGATTGGTCTCTCCCCCATGTTTCATGTGCTTTTCTTCCATCTGAGACATGACACCTAAGACATAATGGATGGATAAATCCCCGCACAGCACATAGGTTAACCTGGTTTGGTAGCGAACTGGGGCTAATATCTACTGGAATTCTGCCCCACCGGGCAATATCCACCGTCGTGGATGATTGGGGCGAACAGACCCATGGCGCAGCAGCGATCATATGAACGTCACAGTCCTCTAACCAGGCTTACCCCATGGAAACCCACGGGAGCCAATCCATCACGATGTTGCCAAATCCCAAATGCAATGACGCAAGAGATAGGGCTCCGCCCACACGTGATTGGACGCCACCCCGCAGATCATCCTTGGCCTCAGGCCCCCCAGAGGCTTCGTGTTGCTTAGTTCATGACAGACAGTTAATTTCAACATTGGGACCTTCCCATGGTCTGACTCGTGGTGTATTGCACTGCGATTCCCCCACGGGGTTCCGCGTTGGGGAAATCGCTCGCGTGGGGTAACTCGTCTGATTGGGGGCAATCTCCCTTGAAAAAGGCGTCTAGATACGTCGAGACGGAGTGGCCGTGCAACTTTGCCATGAGTCGTGATTGTATTATGACGACCGGCACTTTTCCCGTAGTATACATATGCTACGGTCTGGTCTCGTTTGATTCGGCGATGCTGAGACCAGCCCAACACCATGCGTAGTTGATTACTGTCTGACTCACACCGGAAAGTCATAGCGTCGAGGGTATGGTATCAGAAAACAATAATTCCCGCTGTTGGCTTGCAACGCTTATAACTGCATGGCTATGGTGATGGATGGAGCCTGAGCTTCGTATTCTGACACCATTGGAAAACATGGTTCGTAGACTGAATCTCCCGTGCACGCACTCTCCATTAACTGGTAGCGGCATGGGCCGCGTCTGACTACTGAGAGAATTTAGAGGCAGTCTGATTGGCCATGATATGATTGGCCGCGTGAAGACATTCGCTGAGGCTGTTACCCAATATGTCCTATAAAGCCGGACACGCATCCCCGCATCTCACGGTGGACGCCTTGTTCTTGTGAGGTATCATAGCTATTTCAGCTAAGCTATGCTGACTACCTGGAAGCCACTCCAGCAAAATATGACTACTGTGTTTCTGTAGTTCGGATACCTGCTACTCATTTGAAAACCCGCTTTCCCCTGATAGATCTGCTATTCAGACTTTCATTCAATTCCTTTTGCCAAATTCCATAGAGTCTCACAATGAAGGACGATCTCGGGCCGGATGCCGGCCACCAGAAGAAGACAGATTGCATGGATGAAGTTTCTCCTACAGCCGAACATTCAGAGAAGCCAAGGCGCTCGAGTATTTACGACATCGAGGGCCGACCCGCCAATAAGCTCAGCGCCGTCTTCAAGAACCCTCTGGAAGGTATTCCCCGCCAGCAGCTGATGGAGGATGTGGACAGATTCTGTGCCCAGTATGGCCTGGAGGCCCATAAGGAGCTTTTCCGTAAAGGAGCCCTGATTTCGCAGAATCCTCAGGATGCCCACAATATGCCAGAGCTGACCGAGGATGAGAGGGCGGCCATTCGGCGCGAACACACTCATAAATGGTCACAACCTTGGCAACTTTACTTCATGGCGTGTACGTAATGAAGCCAGCCGCTGAGAGCGGCATATATTTTCATTTTTTTTTGATATCATGAACTGTGCTTATTGGGTTCTAGCCATGTGCTCGTTGGCCGCCGCGGTTCAAGGTATGGACGAAACCGTCAACAATGGCGCACAAGCCATTTACCTCAAGGTGAGATAGTCATACTCGACTACGAGGACTGCAGTGCTGACCATGTGCCAAGGAACTTAATATTAAGAGCGAATATATCACTGGCCTCGTCGTTGGCGCCCCATATCTGGCCTGTGCGGTAATAGGCTGTTGGCTTACGGAGCCCATGAATAGGTACCTTGCACGGCGTGGTACTATTTGGGTATCTTGCTTCATTGCCGCCGTCGCCTCAGTCTGGGAGGGTGTATGCAACTCCTGGGTCAACCTATTTATCGCTCGCTTCGTTCTTGGTCTCGGCATCGGTTCCAAGTCGTCGACGGTCCCTGTCTACGCTGCTGAGTGTTCGCCCGCTCCGATTCGAGGGGCGTTAGTCATGATGTGGCAGATGTGGACCGCCTTCGGTATCATGCTGGGGAACATCATGGGCGTTGCGTTCATGGGTTTGCCGGACAACCTATCGTGGCGCCTGATGTTGGGCTCAACGGTGGTGTTGCCATTGGTTGTCTGCGCGCAGGTCTACTTATGCCCTGAGTCCCCTCGTTGGTTGATTGAGCACAATAAGATCAACAAGGCCTACGAGGCTTTCCGCATCCTTCGCCCTTCAGATATTCAAGCAGCACGCGACTTGTACTATGCATACGTCGGTGTCCAGCTCGAAAGGGAGGTGAACAAGGGAAAGAACTTCTTCACTATGTTTCTGGAGCTCTTCACAATCCCCCGCAATGCACGTGCAACACTTGCCACCTGGATTGTCATGTTTTTGCAGCAGGTAAGTCATGGACTGCCGGCTAATTCTCTCTAATGAACGGCGTTGATTGGCCAAGAGGTGTTCTCACCTCCAGCGCTCTGGGGGTCAACCCTGGTCCCTGGAACTCATCTTTGATGCTCTACGCCTGCAACCAGAGGCTAATCAAGGCTCTATCTTCTTAGTTTTGCGGTGTGAATGTAATTGCCTACTACTGTTGAATAATGGCTGCCCGAGTATGTGATTCATTGTACTGAACAAAGGAATCAGAACAAAGAAATAAGTGAATAGAGAATAACTGCTAGGGTATATAAGCCATAGATAGCATCCCAGATAGCTGCAAGAATTCAACCAACTTCTATCTCTTTTTTCTTCA